>OLMO02000294.1:8558332-8579613 GCA_900291935.2 Cassiopea xamachana | reverse complement strand
CACACAGGCATAAGGACACACACAGGCATAAGCACACACACAGGCATAAGCACACACACAAACACACACACACACACACATACACACACACACACACGCAAACAGAGGAAAATCTTTCCAGGTACCTACTGCAGTAAGTTTTTTATAAAGTAAAGTTGGCTTTTAAGATATTTAATAGTAAAAACACCAATATTAGGAAAAAAGGGGTACCTCAACCTCATTTCATCCCACTGATATCGGGAAGAGCCACGCCCCATGCTTGACAACGCTGCATCCATTTGTTCCTAGGCAGCGATGTGAACTCTCTCGCTTACGTCAAATATGAACCGTACACGTACCTCAACTACTAATTGTCTGCGAGTATCGTGCCATTTTCTGCTATGGTTTTCTATTCCTTGTGTTTCATTAACATGCCACTATGACACACTCTTTCTTTTATACACTTTGACGAAAAATACATTCTTTGGTCTATATTTCAGTCACTCCATTGGATTTCATGTGATTCAATCAGAGCAGCTATGAAGCTAAAACTTTGTTGAGGTGCAGATTGAACTTTAAACAACAGGAAATTGGGGGCTTAAGGCGAAGACTCCAATAAATTTATGTTGATAACCATGCCCTTTACTTAGGCTATAAATGTTGCAAATGCCCTTTCTAGCTCCACAAGGGTATCAGGTAGGCATGAAAATGTAGTCATTTCTATGTTTCATTCCAAAACAGTCGTGGTACGAGGATTTGTAATTCCAATTCTTATTGGGTTGTGTTGTTTCGAAAGGAAGCACTGCATTCGACTTGAAGTTTCCTATTTTCAAACAATGAATTCTCCTACCTTAAGCACCTAATCACTACATTTATGATTCTATCACAAAACGGATATCACTGTACCTTAGCTGACGATTTGTGAAGTTTATTTAAAATTCGTAGGGTGTGCCGATTAAACTGTCCCAACCTACTCCTGCTAATTCCCGAAGCATGGCAGCTACCATTTTCGATAAATCAGATGATCCAATGCAGGTTGCACTTTGTGCCTACAGATTACAAATGCTCTCATAAGATCATATGACTTGCCGATAGAAGGAAAGACTTAGCCACAAATCCCTTTCCATGAAAGACATGACATCTCCATTGATCTCAATGTTGACCTTGCATCTTCTCGCAGCGCATATCTTCCCAAGTACAATAAAATCTACGGGATCTACTGGTAGGGAAAAATAAAAAGTTATCCAGACACCTCTCCTGTTTGTATGTATCACCAACCCTAAAACAAGGTAATTGCACGCCATGACGCTGATGATAAGATAAAGTCTATGGACGGATAGATTCGGTGCTGTCTGCTGTAGAGTACATAATAATTGTGAGAGGATATGAATAGTGTGTGGGGGTTCGACAGTGACCTTGACATTAAAGTGTCATAGTAAGTCATTGATATATGCACAACTTTTGTTTTCAAATCCCATTGATTATAACAGAATTATTGTATTTTTTCGAGTCAGTTCTAAAACACATCTTCTTTTTAAATTAGACTTCAAAGCTTATTGTCAAATTTTCATATACTCTTGGATTAGTTTTTTAAATGCACTCACCACCAAATTTGCTAGCATGCACACGCTGCAGCAATGAATAATAATAATTTTATCCTTCAAGTAAAACACTTTGCATAGGTTTGCCCCTACAAAGCTATTGACCTAGAGATTTATATTATCTCAGAAAGCTTCTGAACCCCCACAAACAGTAGTACAGGCAGGTTTCACCACCACTCCCCCCCACGAAGGCACTCTAACCATGTATCTACTGTAGTAAGTTTTTTATGTTGGAAATATGAATTAAAAGTTGGCTTTTTAAGATATTTACCACTAAATCGCTCAACCTGATCTCATCAAAATTATATCGGGAACAGCCACACCCCAGGCTGGATAACTTTGCATTTATTTGCTGCTACGCAGCGGTATGAACTCTCTCGTTTCCATGAAATATGAATGGTACACGTACCTCACAAAGCAATTGTCTTCGTGTTTCGTGCCGTTTTCTGTTGTAGTTTTCTATTCCTTTTGCTTCTTTAAAAAGCCACTGTTATACACTCCTTTTGATACACTTTTTCGAAAAATCCATGCTTTGTTCTATATTTCAGTGACTCCATTCGATTTCATGTGATTAAAGAAGAGCCGCTATGAAGCTAAAACTTTATTGGGGTGCAGATTTAAAGTGAAACAGCAGGATGAGGAGAAATTGGGGGCTTAGGGCGGAAACTCCAAGAAGTTTTTGTTGATAACCAAGCCCTTTACTTTGGCTATAGATGTGGCAAATGCCTCTCTAGCTAGCTCCAGATGGTTATCAGATAGGCATGATAAGCATGACACCCCCAAAATTCCCCTTCGATACTACCCTGGGCTCAACTTTCAAATGATAGTTAAAAGTAGCACCACAGAGGCAATGTCGCATTGATCTCAATTTTGACTTTGGATCTTCTCGCAGCTCGCATCTTACCAAGTTATCCAGCCACCTCTTCTGTTCGTATGCATCGCCAACCGTAAAACACGATAATTGCGCGCCAGGACGCTGATTTATAAGATAACATGTACGGACGGATAGATTTTGTATTGTCTACTGTAGAGTACCAAATAATTGTAAGAGGATGTAAATAGTGTGTGGGGGGTGGTTGGAAAATATCCTTAACATTTAAGTGTGATATTACGTCATTGAGATATACACAACGTTTGTTTTCAAATCTCATAGATTTTAATAGAATTTTTGTATTTTTCGACTCATTTCTAAATCACATCTGCTTTTTGAGTTAGACACTTCAACACACACTGGGTCTAACTACTTTTTATGCTATGACTTTTTGCAGCTAACTATTTACAGAAAAGCTATCATCTACCATTGCTCCCTTTGCGGGCATTCTAAGCGGTGGATATACAATTTGAACTATTAATTAATTGTTAGAAGGCTAGTTTTGCTTTAGTTTTTGCTTTTTTTTGTTTGTAGGACTTGCAGTGAATGGGCAAGCAGTAAGTCCAGTTAAATTGAACTCATCACCAAGTCACATCATTGCTTCAAAAGGATCATCAGTTTGGATGCATTGGAATTATACTTATATTGGAGATGGTGTACATGGGCCTATCACCATATCTTACAAGGAACAAATAATTGTTCTCAACAGTACATCACAACGAAATATTCAAACACTTGCAAAGAGAAGTGGACAAAATGGTGCCTTAACATTGGAATCACCAGCACCCGCACCATTTAATGGAAGAGTTGGTGTGATATCAGGAAACAGTACATTAGTGATTAATGGTCTTCGATATAATGATTCAACATATCAATTTTCATCATCTGTCAGTGTGGCTTTTGATGGTGCGGCTCCCAACATCTTTGCTTTGAAGCCAGTTATTTCAATCACAGTAAATGGTAAGAGTATTTATCACTTTCCTTTGTTCTTCAACAGCCTCTTAGGATTTCACAATGTATTCTTACATTAGCATCAAAATGATAGCTATATTGAAAGAAAGGCATTATGCCTGTTGACATGTCATCCCATGCCAATGAACCCATTTGCTATATGTAACCTATCTCAGAGGGGTACTGCTCCAAGTTATTTACCAAGGTTATATATTGAAGGGTTCTAAGCTGTATCGTTATTAATTGCGAAAGTGCCAGATTTAGAAAGTAGGAGCGTCATGCTACAGTAATGTGGCTTACAGATATACTGAGTTGTTGATCACAAGTGAATTTAAACTTTTTCATCTTTGGTACAATTTGTTTTGCAACATTCGGTTTGTAACTTTGTCAAACTGCGAGACCTCTATGCCTCATTGATCAGTGCATAGGTAAATCATAATCTTAAATAATGATTCAAATTATCAATTTTCATCAGTTTTCAATGTATGAACATTGCAACGTTTGAATCCACATCGATAGGGTTTACAGACTTTGTGGGGATTGTTACATTATAGACCTTCCCCATGCAACGTCACAAATCACATGACAAATAAGCTGCAGTGAAAACAAACTGGTTGCTATGGCTATATCACTGCAGCCTTTAAACTCACCAGATCGATCAAATCACCAAGTGCTTGCATTTGGTGCTCTGCCGTGAATATGATTTCTGATAGGTATCAGGACCTAGATGGGGAAGCCAGGATAAAATATTTAAGAAAGCTCTGTGGCGTGAGTGTTTGCACATATCAGCTGCAAGCAGATGCCTGGAAAAATGAACCAACTCAGGGACCTAATCTCGAATGGCCTGAGATTTACGATTATCTAGTGAACACGACGGGAATTTACATACGAGAAGCTATGAAAAATCGTAAAAGCTTGGAGGCTCACAACCAGTTCATTAGTGGTTGGGTAAGAACAGTCATGCACTACAATGTCCCTGCCAAGAAGCAGATCACTTTGATGAAGGCCGATGTCATGCCTTCACAAAGATTGAATGAAACCCCACATGTGCCTTGGGTTGCAATCAGTAAAAAGAACAATAACATTATTGCAGCTCATTGCACTTGCATGGCGGGGTGAGTTTCTATCCTTCAATTATTGAAACTTTTCATCCTTGTGCTTTTGAGAGGTAGTGTAGTAGTAAGAAACGTCTTTAATAAAAGAATCAAAGCCAAAAGCATACTATATAAATCCATGAAATAAGTTAGCTTAGTTCCATGCTCAAGATTGTTAGTCAATTAAGTTCTGATGCAATCATATATAACCACTTTCAATGCTAAAAGATGGGATTATAGCTGTATGCAGCCATTCCACAACAAAACCATCATAATTTGTATTACAAAACTCACTGCATGCAATTCTTGCACCCAATAAACTCCATAATGCAATCTCTACATTGCTTCACGGTAGTATGTATTAGTTGCATTTCTCTATTCTACAAGTAACAGAAATGCTATAAAGCTATTAACTGTATCTTATCCACTGCACAGGATTCTAATGCTTTTTAAGTCTGGCCTCATCAAGTTGAATTCAATGACAATTACATATCAAGATTTCATATATGCTATTGTTCTAAAATAATTACAACATGGATAATTCTTCTTTTATTCAAAGACTTGGTGAATCCTGCACTCACATTGGTGCAACTCTTTTCAAAATTAAAGTAGCTGTTAGGAGTGGATTCACAAAGAGGACATGTACTAATGACCCATGTAGATGCAGTGATGACTTTGTTAAGAAAATGAAGCCAGCAGAAATTTCAAACATAAAAATTTATATTTCAGAGAAAAAAGATGACATGTGATCAAGTATTTTTCCTGAAGCCTTAACAGAACCATCATATCAAGAAAAAGAAGATTTTTTGAAAAGCAGTTTTTATTCAGTAGCCCACCAGTAGTGCTACATGCCTTTTCTGATTTTTGCAGTGCCTTTATACCCAAGGCTGTTTCTCCAAACAGATCAATTCTTCCATCATCACTAAGAGGATTATTTTTGCCTGAGAATTCAAGCAAGTCTACTGAAGAATTATCCTACTTGATTGACACTTCAATAAACAATCTGAAATTAGATACCAAAACTATAAGTTACATTTATGAAGTAACTGAAAAGCAAAATGACTCTCCTTATTGGCAGGAAATAAGAATAGGTAGAATAACAGCATCAGATGCACATAACATTCTACACACAGATGTTGAAAGTCCTGCAGTATCTTTAATTGCCCGAGTCTGTCAATCCCAAAGGTCTTCCGTGGAAGGGATTACATCACTGCAATGGGGAAGGGAACATGAGAAGGAAGCCATAAGTGAGTATGAGAGTCAGAACACAGTGAATATGAATTACAAGAATGTGGGCTGAAAATATATCAAGATTTGCCATTTATAGGTGCTATGTTTTCCTGCAAGTTTCGCCTTTCTTGTCAACTTATTGAAGTTAAGTGTCCTTATTATATGCGTGATACAGACAGTATAGAGGATGCTATTAACCAACAGAAGTTCTTTATTGACCAGGATAAACAGCTGAAAAAAAACAACAGATATTTCACACAAGTTCAGGTGCAGTTGTTTGCGTTTGGACTAAAGGAGTGTATCTTCATTGTATGGAAACCTAAATGGATGTTTCACTCTACCATTGCAAGAGATGACATCTTCATTGACTCCATGGTTAAGCACCTTATTTGTTTTTATAGAAAGCACATAATGAAAGAGTTCTGTGTTTGCAAAAGCAAGCACAGCGATGATGAATCATGGATAGGCTGTGATGCTGTTTCTTGCAAAACAGATAATAAAAAGGGTTCCAAAAGGAAACTGGTACTGCCCAAACTGCAGAAAGGACAAGAAAAAGAGGAAGTAGATATTTCAATTTTAAGATACTTTAGAAACCAATAGTAAATGGTGGTTCTAACAAATTTCTGTAATCAATGACTGGGAGGGGAAAAAAGAGAAAATTCATGAGCACATTTAAGAAATTGCTTTTAGACTTATCTGTTCCTTAGCATCAATAAACAGAATAGGGTTAAAATAAGCAATGTTCTCAGGGGTCCTAAAATCAGCCAAAAAGTATTAACATACCACCATTTACAATGGGTTTTAGAGTAGATGCATTAAATACTCAATAAAACTTTAAGTAGCATTACAGGAAAAAGTTCATTCAAGATTCTTCTTTATAAACAATGCTATCCCCTAGGTTAGTTAGAGCTGCACAAACAGTAATGATCTTGTCAATGCTAGATATAACCTGATTAGATGCTTCATTTGACTTTGAATTTATCATTGTGATAGGCATTGTCCCCGATAGAATGGTGTATCAATTTTTCATTACACCGATAATCCTCTCTATGTGCATCCGTATGTATGCAATCTGGCGTGATGTATCCACTTCTTGTGCTGAGAGTCGCAGCTTTCCTTTTGTGAAGCTAGGTATAATACGTTCAGCACCACAGACAGCAGCAAACCCATCTTCCACTGTAAATTCTCTGTCTCCCAGAATCTAATCTCCTTGCTGGTGGTATTCATTACTAATAAATCCAGATCTCTTAACAAGCTCAACATCTGATACTCTGCCACCCCAAACTTTTGACACAAAAGATACTGCACCATATGGAGTGCATGCAATTAAGACTTTAGCTGTTGAGTACCTTTTATAGTTAGAGTAAACCTCAGCTCTAGCTTTCAGGCTTCTTGGTCTTTCAATAGAAATCTCTGTACAGGCAATTATTCCTGTCAATCTTGGGAAATATTGACGAAAAGCATTTGGGAGAGTTTTTGCACTGGCATCATGATCAGGCCAATTAATAAGGAAAGCTAGCTTAACATATAGTATGTTTACCCATTTCCAAAATATTCTTTGGAGTGTAGTTTTTGATGACTTGAACATGTCAGCTGTTTCAAACTGAAGATTCAGACGAAACATTATTGCAGTCATCAAGAATTGATCTAAAAATGATAGTTTGCACTTTATTTGATCTGGTAAAGATGACTGTACAAGTTCATGGCCATACCAAATTGCTCAACTGTTTTCCCTGTATAGTACTTGAAGTTAGCTGCCCTTTCCTTAAGATTATAGAGTGAAAAAGTGTTGCTTTTCATTTCATCTAATTTTTCTATTGCTCTGTCCCTCTCTTTCCTCAAATTGTCTATCTCAGAAAAAAGCTGATAGGCAGTGGGCTGGGCAGTACTACTGGTACCTTCACCATCACAATTCTCAAATGTTAATATTTCAAATGGCTCAATGTGTGGGGTACAGTATAATCATCAGGTTCAGATTTCTAAACTTTGCTTGGGTCTATTTGTTCTGAAGCAGTTAAAGAACTTTGAGCCCTCCTTTTCACAGAATGGAAACGTTCAAGATTCTTTTCAGCCCTCTGCAAATCATTCTGCTTGTAAGAAAAAACTGATGGCACATAATCAGGATGAGCAGGGTCTCTGACAGGCCTTCGTGAAAAAGACATCAAAGGAGCGCATGAAATAATGTGGTTTATTTTAAACAGTTCAGTGTAATTTGAAATTCCTCAGTATACAAACACTTTAACATACATAAATAAAAGTAAATTGGCCTGGCCGATATGAAGAATCCGTGCCTACATTAGTTAGTCCAGGTTTATGGTTACTCAAGGGTTAGGGTGATCCAAAGGGTAAGGGTTAGCGATAGTTTACGTAGGCACGGATTCTTCACGGCCTGCATTGACCTTCCATCTTGGAGCAAAGAGAAACCATTATCAAAGCAATGTTCCTTGACAACTAAGATTAACTCACAGTAGAACTTTAATGTCTATGGAAGCACGCATTATTTGATTATCACCTACTAGTGATGAAATGGTTTCCACACAAGTAGACATGCTTGCTGGTTGGATTCCAGGGAGATCCATCCTTGTTCTGTCTTCGACATGCCGCTATCCACTTTTTTCGGAGTTCGGGATCGTTGTTAGGTAATCTGAGAAAACCTGGCCTCTCTTTCATCATATTATGATTACTGCATCCAAATGCTGCACAACTAAGAGGCATGTTTGGGCGTCAAAAGTACACACAGTTAACTTCTATTGTACGTTGACAGCACTGAAGGTCGTAAAGCGTGGTTTGTTTTCACTGCAGCGTTGGTTTCCTATTAACATTATGCGCACGCAGATGGGAATTATGTATATCTTTAAACCACAAATACCAAGTCAGTGATAAATGCTCAGGGCTGTTAAGAGTTACTTAAGATTTGGGTACTTAAGTTATGTTCATTGCAAGGAATACCAAAGATTTATATCCTGAAAGTCTCTGATCGGCCCCCTTCAATGGCGATAAAATCTTGGGGGTTACCGACCCGAACCTACGTCGGTTACCCATCACTGTGTCAAGCGGCATGTTGGTACTCATGGTGGTACAGCACTCTCTAGAAGCGAGTTGATACCAGTTCTCATCAGTTAAATAAACGGCATGAGCATTACATTTACTTACTTTTTCAATTTGCGATTTCTGAAGGAGATCATATGACTTGATTCGTTTTGTATCATTTTCTGCGATAAGTAGCATTACGGGCCGCTCCGTAAAGATCATGAGGAATTTTTGGATCGTGGCACGGGATTTAAGTCCACCGAGCTTTGCTTTAAAGTTATTTTACAAGCTTTCGTTAATAATGAAATGTTAGTTTCTCTATTAGTGGCAACTTTGAATTAAAGATTGCTTAATTCACCACTTAAATAAGGAAAGTTCAAGAAACAGCTTGGGTGCAATTTGATTTCTTTTAATTTACAGATTCATTTCTCAGTACTAACAGGTTGATAAACAGTTCATCTCATGATGCTGCGTGTCATAATAGCATGAGCTCATAATCCAAGGGAATCCATTCTGCAACCTGTCATAAAGCAAACAATGCGTTAGAAAATGATGGACTTGTGTAACCAGTTTTCTCCTTCATTCTTCATAACAGATTTTCGGCATCATTCAATGAGAGCGACTTGTAATTAAATAGATAGAGTATCTTTTAAACTACATTATATCTATATCAGCACCTTAACAGCTTGCACTTTCCACTCAAACACTGTATCAGATTGGCTTTCTAAATTGTTTACAACAGGGATCCCAGACTTCATAGTAAGGCCCCCAATTACCTTGGATGTAAATGAAGGTTCAAATTTACAGTTGAGAATTGACATGGATGGAAATCCACAACCATCAGCTGATTTCAGATGGCCTCATCTTACTGGCTCATCTCCAACAAATGTTCCAAGTGTGCAGTTGTATCCATTTGTATACTCATCAACATATACATTGAATAACATTGATGCAAGTTATTGTGGAAGAATTTTACAAACAACATTAAAGAATAGCATTGGATCATCATCAGACACAGCATCCACAAATGTTACTGTTTTGTGTAAGTTTATTTTCCTTGTTTTCAAATATCTATTGTTCTTTACTGGACACTTCAGCGGAATCACTGTGCTTTTAATGTTCAAGGGCTTGATTTAATGAAATCGCCAAGGTCGGAGATAGACTCGGAATTATTCATGTTTCTATTGGCTATACCATGAGCTTCAAAGAACTTGGAATATGAGCAAGAAAAATTGTTTTATGCAAAACGGTGGGGAGGCAGTGCTCCCCGGTTGCTCAGTTTTCATTTCCCTGCATTTCCTATTAGTATAAGTAAATGCATTTGTTTAAAATGGCTATTAATGTTAGTCAGTCTCCTTATAGGAGTTTCCTAATGTGTAAGCAGCAATGTGACAAGCTACATAATCAATCTACTTTCAAGCCCGGGATAGATGCCTACACCCTACTATTTTTTTTCCAGAAAATTCATACCAAATTCATACTAGGGCTGTCTTATTGCAACAGTCGCTCTTTCCCACTTTTTAATTCTGAGACAAAATGACATTGTTATATTCAGATCCATAATTTTCGCCGCCAAATGAGGTCTTTTCAGAAAATGATTATCGTCGGAAGCACTGACAACATATTTATATATTGCTTTCAATGATACGTGGTGCTTTTTCATCCCTATACATCAATTTGCCTCCTGTTTCTTTACACGTTATTACCAAACCACCTTCCCAATTTCTTTTCCGATATCTCATCTGATATCTACTTGATTACCAGATGCCAGACATTGCTTTCAAGCGCTATTTCAATTGTCGTTTAACTTCTTTGAAGTATCAATAGCAGATCCCATCAGTTGAAAATCATATTTAAAGTAAAAATAGAAGTAAATAATTCACAATCGTAAATTCATTTGTGTCCCTGTCCTAGTATTCACTTATTGCTCAGAGTTGCTATCCTTTAATAAAGATGACTATCTTCTCAACTTGCAGTAAAATTGGACATGGATTTTGGTTTGAAAGCAGGAAAAATTGGAGGAGCAAAATGTGTTGAAGTGAAGTGGAATAAAGTGGAAGCGGGTGCATGTTATGTCAAATATGAAGTTGTACTCAAAAGTGCATCAGGTAGTGACGAGTACAGTAATTCATGATACAACATTGGGAATATGACAATGTGTAGTTTTCTAACTTTCAGCAATGTCACTGATGTTCAGCTGACAGTCAGTTTCAAGTCTACTTCAAGAAATGTCACTGCAAATGTCTCTGACACACCACTCAATACTCCAACTCCAACCCCACCTGGTATGACACCATTTTGCATTCGTTTCTTTCATTTGTAGATTGGCACAAACCAATGAATATCTAAAACGTCATATCTAGAATGATCTTTCAACTGCATTGCATTTGCAGTTTATGAATTTGATTTAAATGCATGTCCTTTGTTTTGCATGTAAATTTTACTTGCAATGGTTGCCATCCATTCAATTAGATTATAAAATTTTCTTTTTTTCTAACTATTGCGCTTGCTCCTGATAATTTGTTGGTTTTTGTTAATCAAATATGATTTGGTCGTTAGTTTTGCTATTTTAATTTAAATGCGTACGATCAAGTTTACAGTATTAAAATATCCAGCACTATCTGTAATAAGAAAATGCTAGAGCCTTGACAAAAACTACTTTTAGAGTCGACTAGTACGTCAGTCAGCCAAAATACTGCTACTGCATCGTCATCTCAAAATCCAGAAAGCTCTGGGAGTTCAATAGCCAGCCCTAAACCAAAACCTCCAGGTATTAGCTTTATCTCTTGAATGTGTAGCCAGCTCTGAAAACACCCTTGTCATCTCTATCATTTTCTTTAACAAATGGAGTTTTGGCAATGCTTTCGTTCACGCTATTACACGACCGTCCTACAGAACTGTATGCACAATACCACTTACGTTTGATGATGTAATTGATGTATAAATACACCAATATTAAACTCAATGCAAATAATACTTGTGTATCTTGGTATCTAATGCTATAATTAAACTAAGTTGTCTTTTCTGGCCACCATACTCAGTCCTTTTTCCATCTCTCATTTTCACCTTGTTATTGTTATTCATTTTCCATGCATAGTAAAATAAACAAATATCAGAACACTAGTTTTTGAATTGTACTCAGATTCTTTCATTATTTGTGCACAATTTATCTAGAGCCTTGTTTTTCATGTAAAAATTTTTCAATGTTCGACTGCATTTTCTAATGAATTTTTGTATTTATTTTCTGAATTGGTCTTTTCAGACTCAGATTCAAATATTGGTCTGATAGTTGGAGCATCAGTTGGTGGTGTCATATGTCTTATCATAGTCATCGTTTGTATTGTTTTCTGCATCAAGAAATCCAAACGTAAGTGAACTCAACAACTCAAGCAATTTACCCGTTCCAATTACACTGTCAGCACGAGTGTTTTACTTTGCTGGGAAATTGTTGACAATCACTAAAAACTACTATTAAGTGCAGACAATTGATTATGAGTGCTAGTAAAAAATCCCTATTATCAACTGTTTATTTTTATATTACGATAGATGCATATAAATAGCAAATAACTACATCATATTATTTAATAGTCTTATGTAGAACCCAACCTGCAACAGATAGAAATCTCTGTGCACTACGATAGAAAAAAATTCCTTTTGGGGAATTCTAGATTTTGTCTTGGGATTTGCAAGTGCAATCAATTTCATGTTGAATAGTTAGATATTTGGGATCTAGTATGTTTTCCTTTTAGGCTATCGGGGCAAAGACCAATTAGGAGTTTTTCATCATAACTGCCATGTCAACATTAGTCAAGTTTGAGACCGAAAGCCAATTGCAACACCACCCATTCTATACTCTTTACTCTTCTATAAGCGTGGGTGCTCTATTCTGTAATTGCTGAAGATGACCAAGCTTTGTGCTAAGAAAATTGCCTCATTGCTCATCACTGTACATCAGAGGGTCCTGGAGCTTTGTCGAAGATGTCAAAGAACATAAAATGAGAAGAAAACCAAAGCGATTTACCAACTTTCATCATAGATATCAAGTCATCACCCACTGATGTACTTTTGCTTCGGTCGAAATAGTCCATCCATGCTCATTGCATCTGGCTTCAGATTTCATACACATTCGATCAATCAAGAATTGCATCAAGAAAATCGTATAAAATTTTTGATCGGAAACATATTGGCGGGCTCAGTCACGACTTGTATCGCTTTCGAGTTGAATAAAAAAGAATAGACAATTATCCTTATAAACAGCTTACTATTACGAGATTCTCTTTTAAATTTCTATGCATTGGCAAATTTCAGTCCTTTTTGAATCTCTCTCATGTTACATTGACTTTATTTCAGGAAGTAGCAGTAACATTGATTCTGGGTATGTATAAAAAGTACTTTGCAAATTTCTCATCTCTGAACTTTAATACTTGTTCTTTTTCTTTGTTTATTCAATTATAGCACTTTTAAAACTTTTCTAAGTAAGACAAGTGAATGCTATTTTCCATCATTGATTTAAGAATCGCCATGTGACTAATGTTTACTACTTTCTACCATTCCTTTTCATTATTGGCATTAGCTTTCAACTCTTAATCGTATTAGCCTAAAGTCACTTAGTGTTTTCAAACTTTAATGTTTTCTATGCTGTCTCAACAGCCATGACTACCCGCCTCAGGTGGACAACTATGCAATGGTGAGATTAATAAAATCGTTTTCCTACTATTTCAGGCTTCTGCTTCCGCATCTGTATTTTTGTAAGTAGATTGTCGTGGAGGAATGCCAGCATTTCAATAGCCAATCATAAGTAGCCACATTTTGTTTTTGTTATTAAGTACTGCCGGGGAAAGTCCATAGGGCCTATAAAAAGTACACGAAAAGGAAACAACATCTGGGAAACTGGGGAAGTTTAAGTAAAGAGGGTGATAAGAGAAATCTTTTTCATGTTAGATTTAAAAGATGACAAATTACACTGCAGATGGCACTCTCCAGTTGACAGTGGATGTTGATGTCTTTTGCAAACTCTTTCCTTCACTTTTGACGTGTTTTCTTATTGGCTACTCCAACTCACCAATAAGAATGTACCTTTGGTAACAAGATGATGAGCTGAGGTTGCCACAAGAACCTCACTGCAGCCAAGATACTTAGAGATGTCCGTTCAGAGTTGGCCAGATCTCTCCCAATTAAGTGGAGCGTGCCATGCCAGGGAAACCCATTCTCTCAGAACAATTCATTAAAATATCAAAACAACCTATTCTCTCATAAATATCTCAGGAAATTGTAGTCCTATGTGCAACGTAAGGGAAATGCTGGGGAGACTTGCCTTTTTTTTTGGAAGCACAAGACTGGCGCAACATATTAAGGTCATCATTCTCCACTCTAATCTAATCTCTACCATAAAGTAAATGTTTCAGAATTTATGTTTCGGACTTGCTGATGTAATTTTTCTATTGTGCTTTGGTTGGTAGTCGGACTCATTGACCGTTTTCAACTCCAATCTCCATGGAATCGCATTTCCCTGTTTGAGATTCATATTTTATAGTGCTTTTGAACCTCATCTTAGCCTAGACATTTTATACGTTAAGGCGAACATTTTTATAACAGACATTGACGTGCGCGTAAGGAGATACAACTAGACAACTATGATACATCATAGACATATTAGTTAAATGGTAATCTTATTTATAATATTTTCACCAGTACGTTTAAGTTTTATTTCTATATTTCTTTAATCGTTGTTTTTGTAGGCTGGGGAGGTAAATCGACATCAGCGAGTAGATCCAACTGGTAGAGGCCAGAATAAATCAACTTTGATATTTGAGAAAGTTGGTGAAAGTGCTAGAGATAGGCCTGCGCACACAAGAGGAAAAGCCGAGTCAGATTACGCTGACGTCAAAGTTGATAGATCGGGGTATCCAGCAGCTGGAGCTGTACCCACACGGAATAAGAATGTTCGCAACGAAACACATTAGTTTCTTCCCTCAACTGCAGGTGCTTCGTGTTGCCTCAGTAACTGATTTGAGGAAATCTATCATTGTTTGTTATGATGGTTGCTGTTTGATTCTTTGGTTTGATGTTAAACTGGTTCTGCAGTCTTCATGGTTGGTAAAAATTCATTGCAGTAAATCGTATTACGTTGTTTTCCAATTACATTTGACATTAAACAGAAGACACGAGTGCTTACTATATCATCAAAATGATGAACGTATTTTCCGACCATTAGCTGAACTATACTGTTCAAAATTCCAGTAACCATCAGCTAGTTTTACATAAAACTATGTTATGTTATGCTAATAAATCCCTTGGAGTTATTTGCCGATTTCCTGTCATAAATATATGCAGTTGTGAATTTGGCTAGTTATCACCTAGGTTTGCATAAAGCTATGTTACATTTTTCCCTAAAAGGCCCAATCCGTTTTTATTACAAAAGTTAATAGTGAGAATCTATGTACATCTTCCGACTTTGACGCCATTAGATTATAAACCTACGCATGGGAACATCATCAGACTTCCATGATTTCTTCAGACAGTCCATTTGGCGTCCATAAATGTTTCAAATCAATTTTGCACCACATTAAAACTTTTATGTTTATGTATAAAACAAAGTTCATGTCTTTCTATAATATAAAATCTGCTTTCGGATACTGTTTCTGGTATATAGGGTCTGAAGACAAGTGTATTACATTAATAATTAGTTGTGAAGTTATGATTATTCTGTCATACATAGTTATCATAATATTTGAGTTCAAATTTGTTTTGTGTACTGTGTTCAATGCTTTTTAATACTGATTCAGCATCTTCTGTCTTTTTACAACAACCCATGAGATATAAAACATATATAGTTCTGATATACAACGTAGACCTTGAGATGTGAGGGGGAAATAAGGGGGGAAGAAGAAATCTTTTCTGGTTTTATAGCCTTACCTTAAAAATTTCCTCTATCAACTTGGGCCTGTGCGCTTAATCAAGTCAATACAGAACGCCTGGCGTCAGTTTTTTCTGTGATACAACAGAAGGTGTCACTAAACATCGCAGCTTTGAGACCTATAACGAGAGCTGCAATCAATTTTCACTGCTCACCTATTCGAAATCTTGTAGATCATATCATATCACGAACATTTTCTTAGAGTTTTAAAACTTACTTCATATTTTGTTATTCTATATTCTCCTCAAAGCATTTTTAGATGCAGCTTAATCTTTGAGCAATTCGTAAAAACAATTCTACATTTAGCAAATTTGGGCCTGGATATTTCTATAGATTGCAAGTGGGAAAATGTTTTCAGCCAATCCACTCATTGGTTTACACCGTCATTTACCAATCAAAGCGTGTAACAGACATTAGAGAACGAAGAGAAAATAACCTATTTTGTGGAGGAGCGAGTCAGAAAGAGGAGATCCCATATCTGAAATCATTTTTCCGTATTATTAAATTTTAGAGTTCTTATAGAAGCCCAAGAGGGCAAAAAAGTAGATAGGGTAAGATGTCTGTGCACAGGATGCTTCTTTCCCACTGTAGCACGACAGTCGCATAATTTCATATGAATTCAGGAAGCCTATTACATGGTGTTCCTGTGCGACTGTTTGCCTTAAGGATTCGTTGTAGTGCTGTCGCACAATCTTCACGTAGATATGATAACTAAATTTTATTATGTTGCTTAGCACGTAAAAGGCCGCAGACTTTATTGTCTTATGATGGATTTACTGGAAAAGGTAAAGCACTTTAATGCTGAAATAGCAAAACTTGGCAAGTGTGTCGTATTTTCGAAGAAATTTTTGTTAGCTGAAAACTTATCTGCTAGCAGCGACATTACAAAGAATGACGCGTGCCTGCGCGTAATGAGTGAGAAAAGAGTCTTAGCTGGAAAGTGCTTTTCAAGATATCATTTTCAACATTGAATCATGTTCTCTTGCAACTTGAATGTGCCTGAAACCAATCTGAACTTATATTCAGAGAGCAGGTAACTTTCAGGGTCATATTTCATATTGCTGGGGAATGATCCTGAGAATGGTCATTCCCTGCGCTTAAAGCAGAATGTTGTGTTGTCATTTCAGTTACATTGAATTTTTGTAAATACGTCATGACATGTAATTTTGGTAACTGGTCATATGTCTTATAATTATGGACGGGTCTAGTGATGGATGGACATTGGGGGCCCATCTGATTCATGCTATTGTCCTTTTATGTAGGGAGGTTTCTTAACACTATTGCTAGCTATTTCCTCCCCTTTATTGATCCGCGAAGCCTAGTGCAGGTTTGCGAATATATTTTCACAATAATTATCGCAAAGTTTTTCTAATAACTTTGCTTTACAATCCAGCCACCCCACTCAGGGTGTCATGTGGTCCTTCGCAGCAACATGAGATGTCGTCAATCCATGCAGGTAAGTGGTGGCATTTCTTGTTTTTCCAAGGCTACTTTGCAGATTATGTCCGTGTTCAGCGGGTATATTGATAGCTAGTACTTAAATAACGACGATAATCGTTTGGCAGCTGCATATATAAATTGCAAGTTGTTACCAGGATAGTGCGATCTTAATGATTTTATTGATATTGTTATGTATTGTAAAACAAAGATGGCCAAGTAAAGGAATTATGATGACCTACAATATAACCAAGGCGCTCCATCTCCGAGCCTTTAGAAATCACTACCGGTCCCATCCTTTACTGTTCTTGAAATAGTTAAACTATTCCGCCATAAGAAGCTAACATGGTGTTGTTTCGTAATGGAGAATTTTATAAATGAGACAAATGGCAGTTTTTTTTGTAGTTCTTGCAATGTTGCAGAAGCATTTATAGCATAAGTAATTTATTCTCTTATAAAAATATCATATCACAGCAACGAACCGTTGATGATTACCTCAGAACAACATATCATTACAGCTAGTTTCAGAATCAAGTAATCTTTCGTTCTGTCACGAACACAAAAATGATCCGATTTTGCACTGCAGATCTTATGGGCGCACTATGATTATGAAATAAACCCACTCTCTGCAACAGATATAGCACAAGACCACTGTTTTGATTCACAAGTTGAGACTATGCTCAAATTCGATCTTCATCGAATGGGATTTCATAATAAATCGCGGCCAAACTATGGCTGAGTTCAGCGGCTGGTAGCCGCCTTTTTCTGAGAGACTTTACTTGAAGTTTCAACACAGCGAAAGTCTTGACCGAAAGGGGACTAATCTGTTCTGTTTGACTTCATTCTAGCTTATAGATAGTGTAGCCTCTTGCCTAAAGTAATACTATTGGTTTGCTGACAAAGCGCTCATGGATTTACGCAATCTTACATTTCCAGAACAAAGAAGGATATGGAAAAGAAAGTTTCCTATCAAATGGCTTGTGATATATGGACTCATCATACATTCAGAAAAACTCTTCCCAGGTTCATATTTATTTTCTTCCATGCAGTATTTTGAATAAACTCCACCTTTATTTTGTATATGTGGATGTAGAAATCATATTCTCGTACCAGCAAAAGCCTGTTTGTCTAGTATTAGAAGTTGCACAACGTACATGATGTATGTTAAAATGGCGTCTTGCTAGCCTAAGTGCAATTAATGCAAAGCTCACTCTCAAGATTCAATTAGTGATTGTTGCCTTCATGTTATGTTACAATGAATAAAGGGTTATTTAATTACAATACCCGCGAGCTTGTGTGAACGAAAGGATGCCCAAATTGATATATTTTGTAATGGTCTTGTAGCTAATGCCCAATCTATAACTAACAGAAATCGAACGGCTTGACTTCCGTAGAAACGGAATGAATAATAATTTAGATTTCAGGAAGGCGCAAAAAGTGAAAGGGAAAAAGACAATGTCAAACTTATAGGAAGCTGGGGAGAAGGTAATGACTTCAAAATTCGCTGATTTAACAACCCCGCTGCTTATTACAATCCCACTCGTCTATTCATTTTAACAATTTTTGACTAAATTTATATCTACTGCTCATTGATCATTCCTCTGAATATTTGCATTTATCTTCTGTTTTTCTGTTTCTACGTCATTTTTGCACTGCCTATGAACAGACTTTTCTAGAAACAGTGTCTTACATTTTCCCATCCATGCCCTCGTTTTACTGCCCCCCTAATTCACTTATTTTCAATCCACGAGTAATATTTTCAGAATTTTTCTAGACTCCCAATTTATTGTGGGTTTAGAGTATAGCTGTTGATAAGAGAATATTGTAAAACAAAGATTTCGAAAAAGCAAATGTTTTATTCCCAAATTAGAAAAAAATTTCTTCAGCACAAGAAGCCCATCCAAAGTTGTTGCAAATAAGAAAGATCTATGTATTTAGGGCCTGTTCACAAGCAGCTCACTAGCCGGCCTAGTTGAGATGTTGGTTGCATAAAGATTTTTGCTCAAAATGGGCTAACCCCCTTGACAGAGATACAAATTGAAACTGTTGAGATCTCGGCTAGCCAAGACGTGAATTTTCCATGTGAAACTCTGCAGATGAAATAGCCCAGTCAACTGGGATGACATTGTAAGCAATGCGCATGTGTAATAGACCACGGATTTGTAAACAATGGCTTCTATGTTTACACAGACATTCCATTCGAATCTGTTAGGTTAAAGAATTCCAATGTGAAGGTAGGATATATTTTGTTCTTTGTAAACCTTGACTGGATGACTTCGTCCGGGTTAAAGGGCTAGCCCACTTGTTGTGAACAGTTTCTTCGTGTCAGCGCGAGGCACCGCATTTGTTACTGATGAGTGACGAAGTTTGACATCACTTCTATTTTCACAAGCCAGCGCCAAAGATCTTCAGTCCTAAGTACATAGAATGCGCCTTCGTAGCTGAGACAAAAGATGACCATATCAAAGCATAAACAATGCGATATGCAATCTACCAGTAAAGTAAATAATAAATGTTAGATGCGCCTGGCCTAACCATGCAACTGAAACAAGTATTCTTCCCTCAAAGGCGCAAGTAACATCGCTGTAAATACTGATGTAAAAGCAGATGTAAATACTGCATCAACTAAAGTTTTTACCGCGAATAGTAATAAACAATTCGCATAGATTTACATCGCAGGGCGATCAGTGCCCCCCAAACCATTGAGTGAAAAATACATATAATCTAAGGGACGTTGTTGGTTGTTCACAAAAATGGTTGTTCACAAAAATGGTTGTTCTATTTGATGTCAATAATTGTAGACGTTATCATTTCGTATTGCACTATACCATGCCAACTAGCTGTATACATCCTATCAACTAGGTTCCAGTCTCTCCAGCTCAGTTTGTAAATATGAAAAATTGGGGTTGATGGTACGAGAGAATGGATTCAGCTGTCTGTCTGTCTTTCATTTTAAATGAACTCCCAGTTCTTGTTTTTATCTCAATAGAACCACCAGAAAGAAACGTTATAGTGCAATAGAAAGATGGCATTTCAGTTGCTATACAATTTTTCGAAATGGCATAGGACTTGATAAAGTTCTACCATTAATCAATTGAGATCGCTTTGGTTGATTAATTCGACGATGATCCCCATTGGTTTTGTTACTATTAAATATCTTAAATAGACAAATTTACTTAATAAACGGCTTACTACAGCAGGTGCCTGGAGAGAGTGTCCTTGGGGGGGGGGAGGGCTAGCAGGCCTGTATCATCACTTTTAGGGGTTTTGAAGTCTTCTTAGACTATATGTATTTCCAAAAATTTTTCAACGCTTCTTAGCATGGGTTCTACTAGCAAGTCCTGCAGATGTTGTGAAGGAAGGTACTTTGTGGTTGTTCTCCCGAATGGAATAAGCTTCACACATGGCCAGCATACAGAGGGGAATTCCGTTCATACGTTTTCACTCAAGGATAAAGACAGGAAAAGACACCAAGCTTGGGTCAGGTTTGTGCAAAGGCATAGGCCAAAGTGGAGCAGCCTTTTCTTTACTCTGACCATTGTGATGAGAGCTGCTTTACGAAGAATCGGGAAGTCGCTGCCAAACTTGGAATGAAACGGAAGCGAAAGCCAGATGCTCTTCATACCATTGATTTTTCGTTCGCAGACACAGCAGTTACCATTGCTCAGTCACTGACAGATAGAGCTAAAAGACAGGTGAGACTTATCTATGTTTGTTTCTTGAACCCTGGTCAAGTAGAAACAATTAACAACGTTGAGGAGACAGGGCAGGGAGGTATATTGAGTTGGTTGATTGGAAATGGCCTACTAATAAAGGAAAATTATAATGCCATAGCAATGTAGGTGTGTTGAACAATGGATGACACAATGGAGGAGGAAGAAATGTTACTGTTTGTACCAGATTTCCAGCTATGGATAAAAATTGCAGTAAGATAGAGATCAGTTGGCTCAGAAGATCGAAGAGTAAATTAGAAGACTCTAATCAATGCAGGATGTACTCTTCATATTACGCAGATGCCATTACCCTAGACATTGTACAGCTTGAACGCTTTTGCTTATAAATCCAAAATGACTTTTTACAAATTTCGAAAAGCTATAAGCTGCAATCCGTAATAGAGACTGGTACTCACCATTCCTGAACATGGATTTGCCTCTCAAATCTAGCCTCAAGAG
>OLMO02000294.1:8517636-8542176 GCA_900291935.2 Cassiopea xamachana | reverse complement strand
AATGTGGAGATCCAAAAGAGATGATCAGTGACCAGATTGTGAAAAAGAGAGAAAGAGAGCGTCAGTATCTAACAATTGTCATGGAACCATCGCAGTATTTAGCTCGACAAGGCATTGCTTTTCGTGGCAATGACGACTTCGATGATAATTGTACACAATTGTTACTATTACGTGCTAAAGATCACCCTTGGATCAAAGAAAGAATTATGTCGAAACAATGTGGTGGAACGAAAAAGTATATTCATCATCACCTTCAGGATGAGATTTTGGATATCATGGCAAAACAAGTGTTGCGAAAAAACTTTATGATGTAAATAATAGTAAATAACAGAAAGATTGGATCGCGAAACTTGTTCTCGCATCATCGGTTGCCAAAGTCAAATGAGTCAATTTCGCTTTTTCCTCGGTCATAATTTAGCTCACACAGTTAACTCGTTCACTGATAATCTTTCGAAAACTTTGCAAAAAGAACAGCTGTCCGCCTCTGAGGGGAAGTCGGTTGCAATGATAACTGTTGAAACCTTTCAAAATATGAGAAGCGAAAGCTCTGCTGACTTGCTTTTTGAAATTGTGAGCAGAAAAGCGTCATCGTTTAATTTCATCGCAGATCGTGAATTACCAAGAAAGAGAAAGAATCCTAACTATAAAACACTTAATGTTTTTTTTACTGTTAATGATACATAGAGTCAGAGTAGTGAGCCATATCACCCCAAAGCAGTGAAGGAGCATTACCGTACAACAGGCATGTCCAAAGTCCGGCCCGCAGGCCAAATCCGGCCCTCGGGTCAAATTTTATCCAGCCCGCAGCCTAGTCATGAAACATATAACGCTCGTATACTGTATTTGGCTAGCAGTATTAATATTCTTCATTTACCTACTAGAGGCCAACAGCAAGTTACACAACAAAACCCCCAACCCGCTAGAATTCATGGTCAGTGTCTCAACAAATAACAATTCGTATCCAGTCCCTGCAGTTGGCTCTCCTAAAACTTTAGTTGTTTTTTCCGGTTTTTTCAGCAGCGTAGCATGTGTGATTTCAGTGTTTGAGTTGTTGAATAGTAGAGTATCGTGTTTTAAACCCCAGATGGTGCCCCTGTTATGTCCTGTTTGCTGCGCCTGTCTATCCCAGTTAACTACTGGGAGTTTTCGCTTGAAAAGAAACAACCTATGCAAGAACTAAGTGACCTTTTGTGGCTGGCTGATTTGGGTTTTCTAGTTGATATAACAAAGCACCTTAATGTTCTTAACTCCAGTCTCCAGGGACCAGAAGCAGTCATAAGCCAACTTTATTTAAAAATTAAAGCTTTTGAAGCCAAGTTGCAACTATTCAAAAGACACTTGCTTGAGGCCATACCCAATACTGCATATTTGTTAGCGCTGCAAGAAATCATGACCAGATTCCCACAGAGCAATTTCAGTGCGCAAACGAGGAGATACGCATTACATATTTCATCTCTGGCTGAAGAGTTCAAGGCACATTTTCCGGAATTTGCAACTATCGAGAGGGAAAGTACTTTGTTTTCCTCACCTTTCTCCGTGGACCCAGATGATGTTCCGAACCATTTGCAGCTGGAGCTCATTGAACTGCAGTGTGACACTGAGAGCCGCAATCGGCACCAGCAACTTTCTCTCGCCAATCTTTACCGACAGTTGGACAAGGACAAGTTTCGCGAGATTCGAGTATTTGCAAAGAATATGCTGAGCTTGTTTGGGTCAAAATATTTGTGTGAGAAGACATTCTCGGTTATGAACATAAATAAGAACCGTGGGAGGGGACGGCTAACAGACTCTCACCTGCGAGACATCTTGCGCATCAATAACACTGCCCTTGAGCCAGACCTGAACTTATTGCTGAAGTCCAAATCTCAGTATCACACATCACATTAATGCCCTCATTCATTGATTCAACATTCATATTTACTGATATCTAATATTAAATGAGTCCTGGATTTTTGGATACGACTATTGCTTGCTCATTTGTCTGTTATTTTATTTAAAAGCACGGCTGACATTGAACTGCCATGGTAACATATTTCATTTTCAAATAAAATTTTCACGTAAAAGCACAATTACCTCTGTTTAAGAAAAAAGTTTAAGTGAATATTCAATTGCACGTGATCTGCTTGTTTCAAATGTACCAAAAACATTCTTAAGATGTTGAAATTGAAACAAAAAAAGCAAATGTGAAAAACAAAGTGGCTTCCAAAAATTTTCTTACATTATCGTTGCAATATGAAAAGAGGTTGGCCCCCACCACTGTTGCAATAGAAAATCTGACCCCCGTCGCAAAAATTTTGGACACCCCTGCCGTACAGTATATTACGAAGCTTTGGATGCCATAATCAACTCCATAAAAGAGCGGTTTGACCAGGAAAGTGTTCAAGTATTTGCAAGTATCAAGTCACTCTTATTCAAAAGCATTTATTTACCAGAAGAGACAAATAAGGAACTGGAGGAATACAAATCAAAATTGTATGGGGATGAAATTGACCTCGTTGCGCTTAAAATAGAAACAAATGTTTTACGAACCATTATTAAAGACAAGGTGGCCTGCTTCAAGGACATATACCAGGTGGTAAAGGATTGCTCTGAAGGAGAAAGAGGATTAATGCCTAATATCATTCACGCAATAAAGCTTCTCTTAGTAAACCCTTCAACATCCTGTACCCCAGAGAGGTCATTTTCAACCGCTCGTCGTTTGAAAACTTGGGTACGCGCAACTATTAAAAGTAAACGTTTCAACTCTTTGGCCGTTTTACATATCCATAAAGATTTAACGGACATGCTAAATCTAAAAGACATCGGCATTGAATTCGTTTCAGCAAGAGAAGGAAGACGAGATTATTTCGGGAAATTCGTTTGAAGATTTACTAACTTTTAAGGCGAACTTGTAAATGTTTATGTATTCTTGTTTTTAGAGGATCATTGTTTTACGATTTGTTTTGTTTTGATTCTTCAGGAAAGATATTTTTTCAATTTATTCAGTGGATTTCTTGCAAGTGTTGAGGAGCTTTGATATTTAAAAAATTCCGAAATGTAATTGCTAAATTTGGAGTGCCTTTTATTCATCTGGGCAGTCTTTTTCAAAAAAATTCTCTCCACTACGCCCCAACCAAAGGGGCGGATCTAGAGTTTTTCACAGTCTTCATTTCTACAAGGGTTGCGTAGGATATGCAAGATCCTAAGCCATTTTAAGGCCTCGTAGATGGTATAATCTCAAGAGCTTCCGGAGGCTCCGCCCCCTGGACCCCTGCCATTGCTCTGCCCTGGACCCGGTGGGGGGGGGGGCTTACAGCTCCCCCAGTTCCCCAGCTGTTATAAGCAATGATTCCATCATTGCATTCGTGCCTATGCCACGCTGCTAGACCCTTCAGGGGCAAAACAATTGTCACGACTTTGGCCCCCCACTTTCAAAAACGTTTTGCCGGCCCTGCATTTAGATAATCGCTTCTATGAAGGCACAAAAATGTACTCTTTCTCACGGCATTTCTTGATCAATTGACAGTTTCATGACCTCTTCTTTGTGTATGTTCATTAATGCCACAGCATTTAATCGTTCTTGAGACATTAGTAGGGACCTTAAGCATGCACATCCTTAACGGAAACGGTGCCGTTAGCTCAGTAGAATTCACAATTGCGCACGCGTGAAAGGGAATGCCCCTAACGTTTAGGTTTTCAACCTAGGATCTAGGAGGCTAGATGAGCACTACTAACGTCTTGGGAAAACGTAAGCATTTTATGAAGAGATTTTATGTGCCATGACACACCTATCGGCTGTGAGAACTAACGAGTAAGTGTATTCTTCTTTTTGTTAGGACAAACTATGTGGAATTGCCGCTTTCGATCGTCAAATGGCCATTTTAATTACGAAATCAGAGACCGGATCAGCAGCACGTTCGAAGGCCTAGCCACTGTTTTTAATCGCTTTATGAAGTTTCTAGCTTTACATAGTTTGAATATTTCTATGGATAGACTAGGAGCCCACTGCAAAGTTCATGACTTGACACGATTTGGTTATAGGTTTCATTTGATTTGATTTGACAAGCCTTTTAAAAGTACACAAGCTGCTTCGATAGAATCAACTTTTAATCGATTATAACATATAGTTGCTTCTAATCGATTATAAAATATTTCTCAAGTTGTAGTGAATCAACAAGATTATATTGATGTACCTTTTCAAATCTAAGCTCTGTCCTACACTCATCATCGTTCATGCTTTCTAAATCAAATTTGTAATACTGTCAGTACGGAATTTCGAGACGTTTTGTTTTGTTCAAATCATACAGGATTACAAACTCTAATTCATCTATGTAACGGAGATAATAAGCAAGTAACAGCATCTCTCGTACATGACGTATATAAGGCATTTTGAAAACAGAGGTTGTAGTGTTGCATGAGATAGCGAAATGAATAACTTTCCCTCCAAAATGTATGTGTCATTCATGCTGAAAAGCGGGGCGGAGCTTACGTTCTAAACACAATATGCTTAGTGACTAGTTATCAGATCGATAACGGAAACGGCGATGTTGCTAGCTTAGATCACCGTTTCCGTCAGCGTTGTACATGCTTAAGGTCCCTAGTGTTGGTGACAAGAGCCTTAAGAGTTAGTTATAAAAATGAACTTCTAACTTTCCCAGAGTGGCTGAGCCCCCCAAATATTTTCAGGGGAGCCCCAGTGCCCCCCTAAGTCTATACCTATGTCAGTCACTCCATTCAATTTCATGTGATTCAAGCAGAGCGGCTATGAATCTAAATCTTCGGTGGGGTGCAGATTGAAATTTAATGAGCATTTAATGAGAAGACGGGAGCTTAAGGCGGAGCCCCCAAAAAATTTTTCATGATAACCATGCCCATTACTTTTGGCTATAAATGTGGTAAATGCCCCCTTCAGCTCCACAAGGGTAACAGACAGGCATACAAATGTAGTGATTTCAATGTTTATATCCCAAACAGATGAGTTATGAGGATTTGAAATTCCAATTCTTATTGGGTTGTATTGTTTCGAAAGGAAGCACTGTATTCGAAGTGAAGATTCTTATTTTCAAAGAATGAAGTCTCCATCCTTAAACATGCTAATCACTGCATTTATTTCTACCACTACGCAGATCCGTTCTATCACAAAGTGATTATCGCTGCCCCTTAGCTGACGAGTTGCGAAATTTATTCAGGAGTTATAGGGTGTGCCTATTAAACTTTCCCAATCTACCCTGCTAATGCCCAAAGCACGGGAGCCAGCATTTTCGACAAATCAAAAGATCCAATACAGGTTGCACTTTGTGACTACAGATTGCAAATGCTCTCATAAGATCGTATGACTTACCGATACAAGGAAAGATTTACCCACAAAAACTTTTCCATGACAGGCATGACTTCTCCAAATATCCTTTTCGATACCGCCCTGGCTCAACTTTCAAGTGATCGTTAAAAGTAGCACCACAGAGACACTGTAAAAATATCGCATTGATCTCAATGTTGACTTTGAGTCTTCTCGCAGCAGCAGGATCTTCCCAAGTCAAACACCCTTGCAACTACACGTCTACTGTGGAGTACCGAATAATTTTGGGAGGATGGGAATAGTTTGTGCGGGGAGGGGTTGGAAAATATCTTTGGCATTTAAGTGTGATTGAACGTCATTGAAGTATACACAACTTTTGCTTTCAAACCCCATTTATTATAATAGATTTGTCGTATTTTGTCGAGTCAATTCTAAAACGCATCTGCTTTTTTTAAGTTAGAGACTTTAAAGTTTATTGTTAAATCTTTATATTAGTTTGTTAACTGCACTCACCACCACATATGCCAACATGCACACACTGGGTCTAACTACTTTATCATGCAACGACATTATGCAGCTAACTAGTTACAGAAAAGCTATCATCTACCATTGCTCTCTTTGGAGGCAATTTAAGTGGTGGATATACATTGAACTATTAATTAATTGTTAGAATAGATTTTTTTCAGCTTTTGCTCTTTTTGTTTGTAGGACTTGCAGTGAATGGGCAAGCATTAAGTCCAGTTGAAGCGAACTCATCACCAAGTCACTTCATTGCATCAAAAGGATCATCAGTTTGGATACATTGGAATTATACTTATATCGGAGATGGACCAAGTGGAGCTTTTACCGTAGCTTATAAGGATCAAAAAATTGGATTCAATACTACATTACAACCAACTATTCAAACACTTGCAAAGAGAACTGGACAAAATGGAGCCTTAACATTGGAATCAACAGTACCTGCACCCCTTAATGGAAGAGTTGAAGTGATATCATCAAACAGTACATTAGTGATTCATGATCTTCAATATAATGATTCAACATGTACATTTTCATCATCTGTCAGTTTGGATATAGATCCTGGTGGTGGTGCAGTTACCAAGGTCTATGTCTTGAAGCCAGTTGTTTCAATCACAGTAACTGGTATGAGTATTTATCACTTTCCCTTGTTCTTCAAAAGCCTCTGAGGATTTCACAATGTATTCTTACATTAGTATCACAATGATAGCTTTATTGAAAGAAACGCATTATGCCTGTTGATATGTTTTCCTATGCTAATGAACCCATTTGCAATATGTAGCCTATCTCAGAGGGGTACTGCCCCCAATTATTGGCCGAGGTTGCATATTGAAGTGTTCTAAACCGTACCGTTATTCATTGCAAAAGTACCAGATTAAGAACGTAGGAGCGTCATGCTACAGTAATGTCGCTAACACATATGCTGAGTTGTTGACCACAGGTGAATTTACATCTTCTCACTTTTGGTACAATTTGTTTTACAACATACGGTTTGTAACTTTGTCAAACAGCCAAACCTCTATGCCTCATTGATAGAACAGTGCATATGCAATTCATAATAATGATTCAAATTATCACATTTCATAAGTTGTCAATGTATGAACATTGCAAGTCAAGTTGCATGTTGGTACTCATGGTGGTACAGCACTCACTAGAAGCGAGTTAATGCCAGTTGTCATCATTTCAATAGACGGCATGAGCATTAAATGTTTTCCTTTCTAAATTTACTTACTTTTTCATTTGTGATGTCTGAAGGAGATCATATGACTTGATTCGTTTTCTATCATTTTCTGAGATATGTCGCATTGCGGTACCACTCCGTAAGGATCATGAGGAAATTTTGATCGAGACACGGGATTTATGTCCACCGAGATTTGCTTTGATGTTATTTTACAAGCTGTCGATAATAGTGACATGTCAGTTTCTTTGTTAGGCGCAACTATGAAATAAAGATTGCTTAATTCACAGATAAAATAAGGAAATTTCAAGATAAATCCTGGGTGCAATCTGATTTCGTTTAATGTACAGATTCATTTTTCAGTACTAAATGGCTGATAAAAAATTCATCTCATAATGCTACGTGTCAAAATAACATGAGCTCATAATCCAGGGGAGTCTTTTATGCAGCCTGTCTTAAACCAAACAATGCGTTGGAAATGACAGACTTGTGTTACCAGTTTTCCCCTTAATTCTTCATAACACATTGTCGGCATCATTCAATGAGAGTGACTTGTAATTAAATAGATAGAACATCTTTTAAATTACATTATACCTATATGAGTACATTAGCAGCTTGCACTTTTCACTCAAACACTGAATCAGCTTGGCTTTCTAAATTTACAACAGGGATTCCAGACTTCATAGCAAGGCCCCAATTTGCCTTGGATGTAAATGAAGGTTCAAATCTACATCTACAAGTTGAAATGAATGGAAATCCACAACCATCAGCTGATTTCAGATGGCCTCATCTTACTGGTTCATCTCCAACAATTGTTCCAAGTGTACAGTTGTATCCATTTGTTTACTCATCTACATATACATTGAATAACATTGATGCAAGCTATTGTGGAAGAAATTTACAAACAACATTAAAGAATAGCATTGGATCATCATCAGACACATCATCTACAAATGTTACTGTTTTGTGTAAGTTTATTTTCCTTGTTTTCAAATATCTATTGTTCGTTACTGGACACTTCAGCGGAATCACTGTGCTTTTAATGGTCAAGGGCTTGATTTAATGAATTCGCCAAGGTCGGAGATAGACTCGGCTCTGAGTTCTTCATGTTTGTGTTGGCTAGATCATGACCTTCAATGCATTTGGAATATGAGCAAGCAAAAATTGTTCTTTAATGTTTTATGCAAAACGGTGGGTAGGCAGACAAAGTAAACGATACATAAACAGCAATGTGGCAAGCATCAATCTACTTTCAAGTCTGGAATAGACGTCTCCACCCTACTATGTTTTTTCCAAAAAGTTCATACTAAATTCTTACTATGACTTTCTTATTGCAAACGTCGCCATGTCCCACTTTTTCATCCTGAGCCAAAGTGAAAACGTCGAGATCTCCCAATTGTTTATTCGAAATTGCCCAATTGCCAATTGAAAGTGTTGCATTCAGAGGATGATTGCCGCCAGAAGTACTGACAACATATTTATATTTTGCTTTCAATGATATGTGGTGCTTTTTCATCACAATCCATCGATTACAGCCTCCAATATCTTTGTCCCTACTTCTTCAATTATCATCAACCCTATAGTTGTTCTTAAAGCATTTTGCCAAAACACCTCCCCTCTGTTTATTGCAACCGCCTAAGTACTATGATTGATAACAACAAGTAAATAATTCATGAGGCTATGACTGTTATGCCATCGGTTGAAAATTGCATTTACAATAAGTAGAGAAGTAAGGATTTCCGAGCCTTAGATTCAACTGTACCCTTATCCTTTCGATGCTTTATTTTTCTGAGTAGTTGCCCTTGGCTCATATTTATTTGGCGACTTTTGCAATTTGACGATATGTGATGATACCCCATTATTTACTATGCGTCATGCAGTCTTCTCATCTTGTAGTAGAGTTGGACATGGACATTGGTTTGAGAGCAGGACAAATTGGAGCATGTGTTGAAGTGAAATGGACTAGAGTGCAAGCTGGTGCATGTTATGTCAGATATGAAGTTATATTAAGAAATGCATCGAGTGATGTCATAAGTAGTGAAACTGGATACAACATTGGGGAAATGATGATGTGTGACTTACCAAGTAACAGATACATCACTTTCGTTGATCTGACAGTCAGCTTCAAAGCTGCTTCAAAAAACTTCACGGCAAATGTAACTGAATCACCAGTCAGCAGTCCAGCTCCAGTGACACAGGGTATGACACCATTTTGCTCCTATTCATTGGGGTAATTAACTTTTATGGTGCCCACCAGCCTCTCCTTGTCACCACCAATGGCCACCTTACAAAGTGTATCAGACAGCTGCTTAGCAGTAGTAAAAGTCCAGAATTATTACTACTAACAACTAGCTAACGTACACAGTAGCGCATTAGGTTAAAGTACATATAGGCGAACAAACCATTGAACGTTAATGCTGCTGCCCTTGATCAAACAAACGACAAACCTCAGGCCTACAAGCACGTATTGCAACAAACCTCAGGCCTAGAAACACACCTTACCAGTGCAAGCGTTTCCTCAGGCCTACCACCAGGTCTTGCCTTCCCGAGCGATGAAGTCTTCCTGTCCGATCCAGAGGAACGGGAATGTGGGCCTCCGCATTTACCACCTTTCTCAAATTCAAGATGGCAGCCACATCAAGATGTCGGAGAATATCGCAACAATTAGCACTCCTTATGCCATTTGTAAGTTTGTACAACTCAAGGAATGTCTGGAATGTCTGGAATGTCGTACCTAGAATGGTCTTTCAATTGCACTGCAGGTGTAGTGTATATGTGCCCTTGATCTAGATGCATCTCCTTACATTGCAGTTTAAGATTTAGAATGAATGCTAGTTCATTCTTATTTTAGTTCTTTGTCAATTCGTTTGTCATTCAATTATAATTTGGTCTTTAGAATGTTATTGTCAGTTAAATTTGAATGACCATGAGATTAGAGTTTACAGCTTTGCTGCCACGTAAGAGAATGATACTAGAATACTAGAGTATATATATAAATACTAGATCGTTGACACAACTAATTGTAGAATCAACGACTCCATCAATCAAACAAAACGTCACTACTCCATTGTCATCTCCAAAGCAAGGAAGCTCAGGGAAAAGAACAGCCAGCCCAACAAATTACAAAAAAGTTTCAGGTATTACTTTTGTCCCTTGAATTTCTAACAAGAAAGGGATGTTTGTGAAGATTTTGAATTAACTACCAAATAAGCATTCTTTACTTCCCTTATTTCACTGATAATATAGTTAAGAAATAGATATTTTCTGTACCATATAAAATACAATATGCAGCGTATTTGCAAGCTATGTTACTTAATACTATTATTGAGGCTCATTTTTACCTACTGGCAACTATACACAGTCTCATTTACTCCTCCGCATTTACTGCTATTCTTTTCCTATGCAGTATAGAGTTGACAAACTTAAAAGCAATTGTTGATAATCTATGCTCAAAACCTGTCACTGATTATGCTTCCTTATATGCTGAAGGCTGCTTTAGTCGATTCGCTGAGAAATTTATGTATGTTCTTCAATCGCACTTGATCGTTTTTGTGCATGAGCAATGGTCTGAATCATTATGCGTTGCACAAGCAATGCAAGGTACAAGTATCAGAGATACCAAACATGATGAAAGATGGATGCTTTCCGCTAGGTCAATGCAGAGAGCACCGTATTACTATGTTTTAAAAGTGGTTTTGAGAACAGTAGCTTCATGAAAGGCTAACAAAACTTGGTATACAGGAAAGTCATATTTGCTAACTGTTATTGCACGGTTACAAGCGATGTTGGCCTTTGTATATACGATTGATGTTTCTCTGTGCATAGAAGGGAACTGGAATTTTTCAATATGTTAGTACACTTTTAACAGCTTTCTACAATTAGTTATCAGCAATTTTCTCCTTCGAACTCAGATTCAAATACTGGCCTCATAGTTGGAGCATCATTTGGTGGCATCATATTTCTTATCATAGTCATCATTGTAATTATTTGCTTCATTAAGAAACCCAAACGTAAGTTAAATTAACATACAAATCGTTTTAATTATTTCAATGCTAGTCTTCTTAAATGCTTTGTTGATTCGTAAATTTCGAAAATCAGTATAAACTGCTAATATGGACTAATACTTCACGAAAGTGCTAGAAGAAGCCTTTACTTTGACTACAATGAGATGAGAACATAGGCAAGCTTGATGTAAATAACACATGACCACGTAATATTTCATGATAATCTTATATGGAATCCCAGGTACAGTAGATTAAAAGTACAATCGATCTGCCGCTATATTTTCCTTGGAGTATCAGGACCTGCTCGATGTGGTTTGAAAGTTTCTTTTCAATACTCACTCACTCATTCACACACTCACTCACTCACTCACTCATTCACTTACTCACTCACTCACTCACTCACACACTCACTCACTCACTCACTGACTCGCTCACTCACTCATTGAAGAGTAAGTGATACATTGATTTATTGATTGATTGGTTGCTTGATTGATTGATTGGCTGGATGAGGTGTGGATTAAACAAGGAGTGATTTAATTTGGTAAATATCTTCTGTGTCAGGGCTGCTCTCTCCAACTTTATGTTAGTCCTTGAAGAAGCAAGTTTAATCGCTGCTCATAAGCGTTAGCGTTATGATAACTAAATTTGCGTATGGTTCAGACTACAGCACAATACATCTTCATTTGACTTTAATGTACTTAGATTCAACAAAGTCATTGAAGCATTAAAGGATAGGATTGAAAGTGAATTGCCACTAGAAAAAGCCTACTACCAATGAATTCTCTTTTAGATTTCTATGTATTGTCCTTTTCGAATCTTTCTCATGTTAGATTGACTCTATTTCAGGAAGTAGCAGTTATATTGATTCTAGGTATGTATGAAAAGTGTTCTGCAATTGAGTATCTCTGGAATTAAGTACTTGTTCTATTCCTTTATTTTATTCAATTTTGCAATGTCTAAAGCATTTCAAAGAAAGACAAGTGATTGATGTTTTCCATCATTGATTTAAGACTCGCCATATAAATAATGCTTAATATTTTCTACCATTCCAGTAGGTTTTCATTTATTTTCTCCTCCTTATCATTACTAGACTTAGCTTTGAAATTTTAATCGTATTAACCTAAACATATTTAGTAGTTTCCGACTTAAATGTTTTCTACAATTTCTCAGCAGCCCTGAATACCCGCCTCAGGAGAACAACTATGAAATGGTGAGATTAATAAGTTGTGTTCCTACTATTTAGACCTTCGACCTCTGCATCGGCATTTTTGTAAAGTGGTTGTCGAGGAGAATGAGTGCCATTTCAATTGAAAATTAAAAATGGTGCCATTACACTGCAGATGGCGCTCCACAGTTCACAATGGATGTTGACGTCTCTTGCAAACATTCTGTTTCACTTTTGACATGCTTTTTTATTGGCTGCTCCAACTCACCAATAAGAATGTACGTCTATTAACAACATAACGAGCTGAACTTGGTACAAACATTTCAATGCAGTCAAGAGGCTTAGAGAACTGAGTTCTGAGTAGGCAATATATCTCCCAACAAATGGTCGTCTGCCATGCCAACTACATCTAGGCTCTCAAAACATGTCAGGAAAATATCAGAAAAAGCCACTCACTCATAAAAATCTCAGAACAATGTGGTCATTGTGCAATGTGAGGGAAATGCTGGGGGAAATCTTAATCTGTCCAATTACACAAAAGATTGCTGCAACATATTAAGGTCATCATTCTCAAGCCTAATTTAAATGCTTCAAAATTTAAATGTTTTTCAGACTTACTGATGTGATTTTTCTTTTTTGCTTTGTTTGGTAGTTTGACTCATTGAATGTTGTTCAGTTACAACTCGATGGAATCGCTAGTCCTTCTAATGTTTGAGATTCACATAGTGCTTTTGGTAGCTTTTAGTCAAGATTAAAAGATCATATTTGATAGTGCTTTTGAACCTCATCCTACCCTAGAAATTAAATCCTTTCAGGTGACTATCTTTATCCTATACACTGAAGAGCGCTAAAGATATACATATCTAGAAATTTATGATACATCATAAAAGCTATAGTCGAATGGCATTCTTATTTTCCATATTGTTACCAGTACGTTTAAGTTTCATTTCTATATTTCTTTAATCGTTCTTTTTGTAGACTGGGGAGTCACATCGAAAGCAGCCAGTAGATTGCACTGATGTAGACCAGAATATATCAACTTTGATATATGGGAAACTTGGCGAAAGTGCAAGAGAAAGGCCTAAGCACAGAAGAGGAAAAGTTGAGTCAGATTACGCTGACGTCAAAGTTGATAGCAAGGGCTATCCAGTAGTTGGAGCTCTACCCACATAGAATAAGAACGGTTACCAAGAAAGGCATTAGCTTACTCCTTCAACTCCAGGTGCTTAAACAGGAATTATTCCTTGTGTTTCAGTAACTGATTTGAGGACATTCACCATTGTTTGGTTATAATGATTGGTGTTTACTTCTTCGGTTTGAAGTTGAACTGGTTCTTCCATCTTCATTGTTGGTATATGTTTATTGTTAATAATTATTGTAACGTCGCTTCTAAGCTCATTTGACAATAACAGAAGAGACAATCGCCTGTTACATCATTAATTTGATAAACTTAAGTACATAGTGTGAATGGGGCCTAAGTACTGTAGAACATGTGTAAAAATCAAGACACTGGCTAATCTGTGTGGCAACTGTCAATATTAAAATTGCCTTCAGTAAAATATTTCAGTGGAAAATTAGCAGCATTATCTCAAGGTAACGAATATAGGGTATGCCTTTGAAAGTGCCATACTGAATACTTGTAAATAACCTCTAACATTTGATTCAACTATTTCAAAATGTTTAAGAATTGAATTACAATCTGCACTTGAATTTAGAGTTTATAAATGTTTCAAATCAATTCGGCACCACGCTAAACATTTTATGTTTATGTAAAGTACAAATTAAAAGTCTTTGCATATTCTTCTTAGGTTTCGGATACCTGTTGTGACATGTAATGTCTTATTTTAAATATATTACATTAATATGTTGTTGTAACGTTATGATTATTTTGTTATATATTTATTATCACATTTGAGGTTAAAGTTTATTGTCTTCATTGCTTTAAGACACTGAATCATCATCATCTTCTCTTCTTTCACAAAAGAACCCCAGCTAATAAAACTAATTCTGACGCATAATATACATCGTCAGATTTGAATTACAAAAAGAGAAGAGGAGGGAAGAAGTTCTTTTGTGTTGCCTAGGCTAATCTAATAGACAGTTGGTCGGAAATGGCTCCATAGTTTAATACACAGGTGGGTAATAATAAAAAGGGGATTGGGATTTGAGAAAAAGCTTGAACTGATTATATACAAGAAGAAAGAAAAGAAAAGAGGTTGTCATAGAGCATGGGTGTCAAACTCTGGCCCGCGGGCCAAATTTTGCCCGCTGTGTAATTTCATTTGGCCCTTGAGGCAATATCAAATTAACATTAGAGCTGGCCCGCCGGTATTATAAAGCGGTGGAGCTGCTTTAACGCCGCATTCACCGCTAATACTTGTTAGAGCACTAGTTTTGTCTTATGTTTCTTAATTGTAGGAAGCTGTGTGTAGTGTGTCATTCATTTCTGTTGATTCCTGTTCTTTGTAGTCATCCACTGTTCGTGTCGTTCTATCACCATCGCTGTTGTCATCACCTCTGTGTTTAAGATAATTTCTATTGTGAGTTTGTTGTTTGTGTGATATCAGTACCTGTACTTGTTTGTTGAGTCAATTGTGCTTCATTTGTCGTGGAGTGTAGTCGAGTTCTTGTCGTCTTTATCGTTAGAGTTGAGAAATCGTTAGTTGAAAGTTGCTGTATTTGGATGGTACTACTTTTGCGTTGCTGTTGTATTGTTGAAGCTATCGATGGGACTTTGGGCTTATTGGACTCGCTGAATTGAGAACAATTATTATTATTGGAACTTTGGGAGCACTGAACTATTGCTTGTAGTTTAATTGTAATTAGTGTGTTCTTACTGATAATACATATATTTCGATAAAACCAGAGTTAATTTACATACTATAAATCCCATAATGCTCTACTGTTGTTTTGGCGCACCCGCAACGCCCTCTCCTTTGTGTCAGTAACGATCCGTGTTCTTGCTCAAAGTTTCGACTGAAAGCCGGCCGGCTCACCCCGTCTCTCTGTGCCTCTGTCCCAGACGTGCTGCGGTCTCATATTACAACAGTTCTACTGTGATACCCCCAAAAATGGCGAAAAGGAAGGGAGAAAACAGAACTTTTTTGGACAAGTGGGAGACATTACCTGTTTACGTATGTAAAAGACAAACCTGTTTGCCTCGTGTGTGGAGCCAAAGTGTCGATAATAAAGGAGTACAACATTAGGCGACACTATGAAACAAAACACCAAGACAAGTACAAAGACCTTGACATGACTCAAAGAAGCCAAGAAGTAGAGGAGATGAAAAAAGGTTTAGTTTCACAACAGAATATGTTCAAAAACGCCACAGCACAAAGTGAGGCTGCTGTAAAGGCAAGTTATATCGTGGCAGAAGAAATCGCCAAATCAAACCGACCATTTAATGAGGGAGAGTTTGTTAAAAAGTGCATTCTGAAAGTTTGTGACCAAGTGTGCCCGGAGAAAAGGCAGGCCATTTCAAACGTAAGCCTGAGCAGGAACACAATAGCTGAGCGCACATGTGATCATGCCACCAATTTACATGACCAGCTGATGGAAAAGGGAAAAGATTTTGTTGCTTTTTCCCTCGCCGTGGACGAAAGCATTGACGCGTCTGATACTGCACAGCTGTCAGTCTTCATCCGCAGTGTCGACTCAAATATGTGTGTTACGGAGGAACTTTTAGGATTTAAATCCATGCATGGCACAACCACGGGGAAGGAAATCTTTGAGGAGGTTTGCAAATGTGTAACTGAAATAAACCTGCCGTGGGATAAACTTGTGGGACTAACTACTGATGGTGCGCCAGCGATGAGTGGCAAGAAGAATGGACTGGTAGGCTGGATTCGTGAAAAGATGCGAGAAGAGAATTGTGCAGGTGAGCTGTCTGTTTATCACTGCATCATACATCAAGAATCACTGTGTGCTAACGCCCTACAGATGGAACATGTTATGACCACAGTAACACGAATTGTTAACTTTATAAGAACAAAAGGTCTGAATCACCGCCAGTTTAAGTCTTTTCTGGATCAATTTGGTTCGGAACACACTGACGTGCCGTACCACACAGAGGTGAGATGGTTAAGCCGCGGAAAAGTAATGAACAGATTTTTCGAGCTTCGTGAAGAAATATGTCAGTTTCTGCAAAGGAAAGGGAAGGACACAGCAGAGCTTTGGGAGCAAAAGTTTTTGTGTGAGCTGGCCTTTCTGTGTGACATCTCAAGCCATCTTGATGGGCTGAATGTGCAGCTACAGGGGCGAGGGCGTATCATCACAGATATGCACAGGTCAGTGAGAGCTTTTAAAACTAAACTCTGCCTGTGGGAGAACCAGCTGCTGCAAGGAAACACTGGCCATTTCCCCTGTTGCCAAACCATAAAACCGCAGTTCTCTACTGTCATCTGCGCACAGTTTGCTGAAAAACTCGGTGTACTCGGCGCTGAGTTTAGCCGGCGATTTGGGGACTTTGAAGGTCAGAAATTTAGATTTGAACTGCTTAGTAATCCCTTCGCAGTTGATGTGGAAAAAGCACCAAATAACCTCCAAATGGAGCTAATTGAACTCCAGTGTGATGACATGCTGAAGTCAAAGTATGATGCTGTTGGCGCTGCTCACTTTCTACAATTCATGCCTGACACAATGCCTCAGCTCCGCAGCCAAGCTGCTAAATTGCTCTCCATGTTCGGCAGCACTTATCTATGTGAGCAGCTATTCTCCTCAATGAAGATGACGAAAACGTCTCACAGGACACGTCTGACTGATGAACACCTTCGTTCAATAATGAAGGTTGCCTCAGCTCAAAACCTGAGCCCCGACATTAATGAACTAGTGTGCAAGAAAAGATGCCAGGTATCTGGATTGGGCACAACTGATTAGATCAGTGTGTCACAAACTGAGCTGTTAAAATGCGCGAATGGTTGATTCATTAATTTTTACTTTATTTTCAGATGTGTTAGCCGTGTTATGTTATATTATGTTCATATAGTTAATATAATTGCCTCAGAAGGCTGCAAAAAGAAGAGGTATTACATTTTTATTTAAATTTTATTTAATATGCCATTGTTGTTTTTTGTTGTTTTTAATTTTGCACTAGCAAACGTTGCTTGTTCCATATTCATGCAATTTCTTTTGCTACTTTAAAGCTTGAACGTTTGATTGATTTTGTTATTGTTATTTTATTTTCAAATTTATTATTAGCCTGTGAAAGAGTTTATATTAAAATACTTCAGAATTTTACCTCGATTTTGTCAAGTTATATAAGTCTTGCTTGTTCAGTATTCATTGCAAAATTGATTTGGGCACCTATTAAAACGATACTTTATTCAACCCTGGCCCGCGGCTTCAGTTCAGTGTTAATTTTGGCCCACTCTATATTTGAGCTTGACACCCCTGTTCTAGAGGCAAGCCCACAGACCCTCAGCGTTGCACACCACAGGTATAGTAGACAATATTGCCACACAAACTTTCATCCATTGTAGAAGACTTGTTGCTTGCAAAATTTTCTATCTCCAAATTTTCCTCTACATAACCCAATCTAATCCTGTTCAGTTGTCTTGGGGACTAGCCAGTCATTGTAAATTTCATAATGAATGTTATTAGAAAGTCATAGTAAATTTTCATCAAAGTTTAAACCTTCATATAAAATAATAAATGACTTTTGTCAGTCAAAGACTTAGAGCTCTCAGCCGCCACCCCACAAGAAGATATCTCCGTCAATTTATGCTCTTGATGAACTTGTATTTTCAATAATTTTGAGAATGAGGAAAAAGACTTTGTTTTTACCTTTGGCTCTCTGGCAGAAAATTCTTGAAAGATCTGTCCCACTCTCTAGAAAGGTTGCCTACCGTTGTCTTATGCATTGAGACCACTGTCAAATACAGTTCCACTATCACCATTTCAAACATGATAGCCCCTTGGTAAAGAATAATTGATTTACAAAAACATGTTTCATAATACATTCAGAATTAAACGTGCGTATTGATTAGTTGATATAGAACTGTGATTACTAGGAGTGATAAATGTAGTAGTTCATTCCATTCATTTCAAACAAATTTACGAGGTTAGCCCTTTAGCCGAGCTGGTTTACCAGTAACTCTCCATAAGATAGACTATAAAAACAAACGTGCGATATATAACAGAAAGTAAAGTAGGCCTAGGACGCTCCCATAAACATCTCCTTGGACAAAGTCTATTGTAACGTGCAGTTTCACAGAAAGAAATGCATTTCTGAAAAGTTCTTTTGTTGTTCTACTGAAAAAACTGCAGTGCACAGTTTTAGTCTACTGAAGGGAAAATAGAAATATTAACTGAAAAAATAATTGGAACATCAAAAGTACAGAAAAATGAATAAGAAGAAACATCCAACAAAGCTCAAGTAGAATTTATTGATTGAAAAATATTTATTCTTGGGTCTGTATTGTTCAATATTTTCATTCAAAAATTTTACATATTCTTATGCAACAAGCTCCATTCAATGGGATCAGCATGTTAATTTCACTGTAATAAAACAATACTCATGATGAACGAGCACATCATTTTATCTAGTCTTAGTAGAATTAATCCCATCTGTAAACGGAATTAAATTCTTCAAAGCAGCATTGCTATATTTTATGCGCAACATGGGGCTTTCCAAAGTAGGATGTATCACCCCCCCCCCACTTTGTGCCGAAGCCATCGGTAAATCATAGGCCTTGTCGGTAGTCATTTGGAATGTTGGTAGAACTGCAGTAACATGGTTGCAGTCATTTTATCTAATTCTAGTAGATTTAATCCTATCTAATCTGGGATAAAATGCTTTAACGAAGCATTGCTAGGGTTGATGGGTAGCAACGGGCTTACCAAAGTAGGAGGTGCCGGGGGTGTAATACTCCCACTTTTTGGGAGAGCCATCTGTAAATCATTAGGCTTGTCTGTTGTCATTTGGCTTGTGGATCAAACTGAAGTGGCACAGTAGCAGTGATAATTATGCCTGAAGATGGTAAATATTGTATACTAGATACCATCTTCAAGTCAAAGTATATACAAGCGTTACAGAGGAGGAGTAAGGTCTTGACAACGGAAAATTTCGCGTTACGTCAGTGGTGAATGGCCCTTTACGTCTAATATCAGGGAAAGTGCCCTGTTCTGAAAAAAATAATTACGTTTTATTAATCTTGTTACTTATATTTCATTCAATAGTGCTTTTAGGGATTGCTAGTCAATCAAAATACACTCATAACATGTTATGAGTGCCATGGTGTTGTTCTCAGCTAATAATAACATTAGATAGGGCAAACCCTCACACATGTTGTGAGAAAAGAAAATCGAGGTTCAGGTAAGAGGTAAGAGTACCTTTTACCCTAGCAAAATGTCATTTAGGTCTTAAGAAAACATGCGTTATGACTGAAAGGGTTAAACATCATAGAGAAGTAAGGAGCAATCAATTGGGGATGCAAATACATTCTGCAGCTGGTAGAGAAATCTTGAAAACTGAATGAGGGTTTGTCCTATCTAATGTTATTGCTAGCTGAGAACAACACCATGGCACTGAGAGTAAAGTAGGAGAAATTTAAAGGATTCACTATCTCCAGACATTGCATAGGACTGTTTAATGTATCGTGAATTCTACTGTGATAGATATATTGTCTCATAGTTTTTATAACACACTGTTTAACAATATTTTACTTTATATTGTATAATTATGCAGTATATCATATTCCAATTTATGCTATTTTTATACTTTAAATTGCATCTTGTTATACTGCAATATCTTATATCAACTCAAAATATAGATGGACATCAAATAGACATGTTTTCCTTTTCATCTCTGAATTCAAAAATAATCAAGGATTGAATTGGCTTAAACTATCTTGACACTGCAATAAACGGGAACTTGATTAAATGGGCTTGTTGACAATGCCTCTAGTACAGTGGTTCCCAAACATTCCGAATATTGTAAATAGTGGTCCCGTACTACAAACTTTTCTTCTCGTGGTCCTATAGATGAGTGATGGCTTCAAATTGAGCGCGGCTGGTAGAGCATCCGCAACCTTTTTGGGAAAGTCAGTGAAATACATCCATTTGTGGCAGAACTATCATTCTTGCTTGTCTAAAACCAAAGTCTGTATCTCTGTCCTTACGACTGTTAGTAAATGAAAAATATATCCTTCTATTATGGACTTTGGAATGAAGAGGATAGGAGAGGTATGGGGAGTGAACCCCAAAAACAACTTCTAAAACCACACCCATTATTTTAGATTAGGATGCATCCCCCTAATAAAAAGTTTGCTATGAGAATGATAAAATAGCGTAGTCATAATGCCTTTTAGGAATGTGTATTCCTCAGAGGCATTGTCCTTGGGAATGGGAGTATTTTTTCGTGAAATTTTTTATCGACAATATGTTAAAGAAAACAGCACTACCGTCATAGCCTTAGTTGATGCTTCAGGGTATTGTTTAGGATTCTCAAGAGTTGCAAGACAGTTGTATGATAGATTTTGATTTGTTTATCGCTGAAGTCATTGGAGATTTTAGCCTATTTGGCTATATTTAGGCCGCTGCTAAGGAGTCCTATAAGTTTTTCTAGTTAGAGCGCGTGCCTCCCCTGCGGAAGTACTAAGGCTCGAGCCTGACTCAATTCCCTGACTGAATGCTAGCTCACTGTTCACCCAGCAGCAGATGGGTACCAGGCTGGAACACTGGGGAGATAAAGGTGGCGATGAAAGGAACTGGCCACCTTACCTCATATGGCAATGGCTTATGATAAGTGTCCTCTCTAATTTCCACTCCCCTACATTTGAAAGTTTCCTACTAAATATAAAATGTAATTTTTAAATGACAATATGTAATAGCATGCTATGTTTCAAACTAAATATTTTTCAGTGCCATCCAAATGGGGCAAAGCTTGATTTAATTGATTTGATTGATTTGACTTGATTTGATTTGATTGATTCGATTTGATTTGATTGATTTGATTTTCTTTGATTTCGTTTCATATTTGTTTGGATATTTGCCCTTCAGCACCCTCTTAAGTGCCTTGAAAACCAAATTAATTTAATATAAGGGAAAAAATATTACCCACTATAAACGTATGTAATTAAAAGACCTTCATACAATAATGAACATTAATAGAGAAAGGGAACATAATAGTTTATATGTATGATTTACAATTGCGTGTTGGTGTGGCTTGCGTACATTTGGTAAGCTGTTCCATGTTTTGGGATTGCTATAGGAAAGGAATTTCTCGCCATTAGGAGATCTCTTTGATGCAGCCATAGATCAGTGGCCATAGATCAATACTGTGAAGATTTTCAGAGGTTAACTGGGACATTTTTGTGAATAAGGTACAAAACAATTTTTGTTGGGTATGCAACCCAGTTTTTCCTACAAATAGACTTCGCTCGAGTCCAATAACGTAATTTTGACGAGTATTATCGATATTCGGCAACTGTTCCGACAAGCTAAATGGTTGGAAAGATCGGTAGCCCCAATCCACTATGGTTAGGACCTAGCTTTACCAAAAGATTAAGATCATTTTCACTACTTAGAACTCGAATGCATTGTTATTTCGAATAGCGTGGTGACGCAAAGGGCAAATGGTCTGCCGCTGAGGCTGACATGTTTTCTTTCCTCAATTTTGAGTGGAAATCTGGAAATGTTCAACTGAAGAAGGCAGTATCATATGCTACAGGCCAATAGTCTATTTTGATCGTAGATCACAGAAGCAAGATCCTAAACGCGTAATAATCTATATTTTCACATCAAGCCACCAGAAAATCGCACACAATGGCCTAAGCACTATTGACCAAAAGTGAAAGATAATTGAAGATGCTGTCATCAATCAAATGCCTTCAAATATTTCGATCTGTTATACTCACTGGAAGCAGTTTCACAAGTTATATTCGCAACTTTATTCTGGTCTCAAGCTATGGGGGGGGATGCTCTCTGGCTATGAGAAATAATAGCGAGTGATTGGGAAGATTTGATGGGATCCCAGAAGCAATGGTAACTAATTAAATCCAACTTCAATTACTAAAATACTCTTGCAATGAAGTGAAAAAGCAAAATACAGCAACTAACAAGAATTCATCATCTCCATAATTTACAGTTGCAACTTTCCCACTTTCCAGGCAATTGCTATCTTTTTGAACGCAGCCATATTAGTACAAGCTTTTATATCTATGGTAAGGGCATTCAAAAAGATGCTAACTCTAAATGTAATCGAGTTTGCTCCATATATTTGCGTTGTTATTTCAGTTTACCTTACTAGATTTTTGATTCTCAGATTTTCAGAAGATAGAGCATGTTTAAAGTTCTCATTTAGATAGTAATTTTTACCGAGCCATATTTAATACGATGAGATAAAGCCCTCAGTCTGTAGATACATTGAGCATAGCATTTCAGTCCTATGAGCTTTCAAAGGGGGGCGACGAGCAATCAACTTCATGCGCGCCGGATGACACCACAGATTTCTTTTGAGAGTGATTAATCACTGGCCTAGTGATATATATTTCCACTTTTGAGAGTGTTGTTCACTCATTTCTGCGAACATTCGCTCATACAAGGATATATGCATGCGTTTTTTTGTAATGGGCCAATAGTTTGACTCAATGTTTATCAATAGACCACGTCACTTGAGAAATTCCTTTTATTAGACGCAACAAGTTTTCTAACTACACATTTTTCCCTTTATAAGAATGACGTTTATATTCAGGCTCAGATAAAGTTCATAAGCATATAAAATCTTTGGAAACAAATAGGTGCAAGAATCTACGTTGCATATTCTGAATGGTTCAAATGTTTGCAAGACGTTTGATTAAAAACTTGTAGACTTTGTACAACTTTGAATATCCATTCTTGAAAGTATGCTTTTTTAGCTATCTAGAAATGTGAGTACCAAAGCAACAGGTGTTGTTTGAAGTTTTTACATCTTCAAGAGTGAGGCATGGAATGACTGTAAACTGCAATTGCTAAGCCAACTCACCATATATTTATTTATTTTGAATTATTCCATTTATATACTAAATTATTCTCTTCAAATTCAGATTCAAATATTGGTGTGATTGTTGGAGTATCGGTTAATTGTGCCATATTTCTGATTATAGCCATCATTGTCATTGTTCTCAGCATCAAGAAATTAAAACGTAAGTGAACTCAACATTCAAAGCAATTCACCCATTCCAAAGGCCCTTTAATCACGCGTGTGTTGCTTTGATGGAAAAATGTTGAAAATCACTATGAACTACCATCACGCGGAAACATTTCATTTAGATTGGAAGTAGTAACCGTATTTTCAACTGTTGTTTTGTTTTACGATAGATGCATAGAAATGGCCCATGACAACATAATGCCATTTAATAATTTCATGTAGCATCCAATGTTCAATAGAATAGTACTGTGTGCAATAGATCAGTGAAAAGGATATGGAAACTTATACTCTTGAGCCATATTTGAATTATTTCAAAGTATTCAAAGTATTTCTTACCTGTGGTGTGGAATTAAATCGATAGCTAGGGGAATCTATCAATAGCTAGGGGGCTCTATCGCTGGCTAGAGGGCCTATATCGATAGCTAGTGGGCTCTTTTCTTATTTATTTCTTAACATTTATATTGTTAAATCTTACAATTTTTACAGAAGCCCAACAGGGCAACAAAGTATATAGAGTAAGATGTCTGTGCACAAGAAGCTTCTTACCCACTGTAGCACGACTGTTGGACAATTTTCATATGAATTGAGGAAGCCAATTATATCGTTTTCCTGTGCGACCTTTTGCCTTAAAGATGCTTTGTAATGTTTTCACACAATCTTAAAGTATATTTGATAAATAATTGTTATTAGGTTGTTTATCACGTGAAAGGCCGCAGAATTCCATTCATGAAGCAGTCTTTATTATTGTATGATGGATTTACTTGAAAAAGTAGAGCACTTTATTGAAGAAGATAACAAGAACGCGTTGAAGACAATCTTCAATGCTGAATTAGAAAAAATTGGTAAATTTGCCGTAAGTACGAAGAAAATCCTGTTAGCTGAAGACTAATCTGCTAGCAGCGACATTCCAAGGAATGTTGCGTGCCGTCGCGTTAAGATCTTTCCTTAGAATTTTAAAAAATTCTTCATATTACATTATTCTCTTTTCTCCTCCAAAACAAGTTTAGATGAAGCTTAATCTGATGATTAGGTAAGCACAACATATCGTTACAGCTATGTTCAGAATCAAGCCGTCTCTTGTTCTGTCACGATCACATAAATGATCTGATTGTGCTCTGAACATCATATGGTCACTCTTTGATTACGAAATAAACTCAATTTCTACAATAGATAAAGAACATGGGCACTGCCATTATAATAATGTGAGTCATTAGTTGTGACTATGCTCTAATTTATCCTAAATCTAATAAGAGGAAGCAATTTCGTTTATCATCG
>OLMO02000294.1:8494199-8508638 GCA_900291935.2 Cassiopea xamachana | reverse complement strand
ATTTCGTAATCAAAGAGTGACCATATGATGGTCAGAGCACAATCAGATCATTTTTGTGATCGGGACAGAAAAAGAGACGGCTTCATTCTGAACATAGCTGTAACGATATGTTGTGCTTACCTAATCATCAGATTAAGCTTCATCTAAACTTGTTTTGGAGGAGAAAAGAGAATAATGTAATATGAAGAATTTTTTAAAATTCTAAGGAAAGATCTTAACGCGAAGACAGGCAACATTCTTTGGAATGTCGCTGCTAGCAGATTAGTCTTCAGCTAACAGGATTTTCTTCGTACTTACGGCACATTCACCAAGTTTTGCTAATTCAGCATTGAAGATTGTCTCCAACGCGTTCTAGTTATCTTCTTCAATAAAGTGGTTTACTTTTTCAAATAAATCCATCATACGATAATAAAGACTGCTTCATGAATGGAATTCTGCGGCCTTTCACGTGATAAACAACCTAATAACATTTATTTATCAAATATACTTTAAGATTGTGTGAAAACACTACAAATTAACTTTAAGGCAAAAGGTCGCACAGGAAAACGATGTAATTGGCTTCCTCAATTCATATGAAAATTGTCCAACAGTCGTGCTACAGTGGGTAAGAAGCTTCTTGTGCACAGACATCTTACTCTATATAATTTGTTGCCCAGTTGGGTTTCTGTAAAAAATGTAAGACTTAAAAATTTAAATTGTAAGATATAAATAAAAAAAGAGCCCCCTAGCTATCGATAGAGGCCCTCTAGCCAGCGATAGAACCCCTAGCTATTGATAGAGTCCCCTAGCTATCGATTTAATTCCACACCACAGTTAAGAAATACTTTGAAATAAATCAAATATGGCTCAAGAGTATAAGTTTCCATGTCCTTTTCACTGATCTATTGCACTAAGTACTATTCTATTGAACATTGGATGCTACATGAAATTATTAAATGGCATTATGTTGTCATGGGCCATTTCTATGCATCTATCGTAAAACAAAAACACAGTTCAAAATACGGTTACTACTTCCAATCTAAATGAAATGTTTCCGCGTGATGGTAGTTCATAGTGATTTTCAACACTTTTCCATCAAAGCAATACACGTGTGATTAAAGGGTCTTTGGAATGGGAAATTGCCTTGAATGTTGAGTTCACTTAAGTTTTAATTTCTTGATGCTGAAAACAATGAAAGTGATGGCTATAATGAGAAATATGGCACAAATTAACCGATACTCCAACAATCACACCAATATTTGAATCTAAATTTGAAGCGAATAATTTAGTATATAAATAGAATAATTCAAAATAAATAAATATATGGTGAGTTGGCTTAGCAATTGCAGTTTACAGTCATTCCATGCTTCACTCTTTTGAAAATGTAAAAATTTCAAACAACACCTGTGGCTTTGGTACTCACATTTGTAGATAGCTAAATAAACATACTTTCAAGCAATGGACATCCAAAGTTGTACAAAGTTTACAAGTTTTCAATCAAACGTCTTGCAACCATTTGAATCTTTCAGAATATGCAAAGTAGATTCTTGCACATATTTGTTTGCAAAGAATTTATATGCTTGTGAACTTTATCTGAGCCTGAATATAAACGTCATTCTTATAAAAGGAAAATGTGTATTTAGAAAACCTGTTTCTTCTAATCAAAGGAATTTCTCAAGTGACGTGGTCTATTGCTAAACATTGAGTCAAAATATTGGCCCATTACAAAAAAACACATGGATATATCCTTGTATGAGCGAAAATTCGTAGAAATGAGTGAACAACATTCTCAACAGTTGAAATATATATCACTAGGCCAGTGATTAATCCCTCTCAAAAGAAATCTTAGGTGCCTTCAGGTACGCGTGAAGTTGATTGCTCGCCACCCTTTGAAAGCTAATAGGACTGAAATGCTATGCCCAATGTATCTGGAGACTGAGGGCTTCATCTCATCTCATTAAATATGGCTCGGTAAAAATTACTGTCCAAATGAGAACTTTAAACATTTTCTATCTTCTGAAAATCTGAGAATCAAAAATCTAGTTAGGTAACCTCAAATAACAACGCAAATATATGGATCACACTCGATTACACTTAGAGGTAGCATCTTTTGGAATCCCTTATCATAGATATAAAAGCTTGTACTAATATGGCTGCGTTCAAAAAGATAGCAATTAGCTGGAAAATGGGAAAGTTGCAACTGTAAATTATGGAGATGATGAATTCTTGTTGGTTGCTGTCTTTTGCTTTTTCGTTTCATTGCACGAGTATTTTAGTAATTGAAGTTGAATTTAATTAGTTACTGTTGATTCTGGGATCCCATCAAATCTTCCCAATCACTCGCTGTTCTTTCTCATAGCCGGAGAGCATCCTCCCATAGCCGTAGACCAGCATAAAGCTGCGAATATAACTTGTGAAACTGCTGCCAGTGAGGATAATAGATCGAAATATTTGAAGGCATTTGATTGATGACAGCATCTTCAATTAGCTTTCACTTTTGGTCAATATTGCTTAGGCCATTGTGTGCGATTTTCTGGTGTCTTGATGTGAAAATATAGATTATTACGCGTTTAGGATCTTGCTTCTGTGATCTACGATCAAATAGACTATCGGCCTGTAGCATATGATACTGCCTTCTTCAGTTGAACATTTCCAGATTTCCTTTCAAAATTTCAGCCTCAGCCGCAGACCATTGGCCCTTTGCGTCATCACGTTATTTGAAATAACAATGCATTCGAATTCTAAGTACTCAGCTGTACCGAATAATCGGGGGGTATGGAATAATTGGGGGGGTTGGAAAATTTTTCAAAAATTAATAATAGGAGGGGGTGGAGTAATAGGGGGAGTGGAGGCTATGAAAGGTTAAATGTTTTTCACTTCAAAGTAACTAAATGTAATAAAACGAAAAGCTAAGCTTAATAAGTACTACAAACAATAAACTAAAATTCATGTTATTGTTTTTTGAAAATGCTTCGTGATATTGCTAAACGAACGATATATTGTTTGTAAACTTTGCAAACTGTGTAATGATAATGAGTAATAACATTTGCTAGAAATGTTGCCCAAAAAATTTGGACAGTTTGCGTGTTAGTCACCAAAATTAATAATAGGGGGTTTGGAATGAAAATGGGGGGGGGGGTTGGAAAATTTTTCAACAATTTATAATCTGGGGAACGATTATTCGGTACACTAGAGTAGTGAAAATGATCTTAATCTTTTGGTAAAGCTAGGACATAACCATAGTGGATTTGGGCTACTGAACTTTCCAACCATTTAGCTTGTCGGAACAGTTGCCGAATATCGATAATACTCGTCAACATTACGTTATTCAGTGCCGTAACCACCGGGGGGGGCAAGGAGGGCTGGAGCCCCCTAATAATTTCTTGTTAAAATAAATTTTTTTTTCAATTAGAATACTATCCTAAAGTGTGACCCGTTATAGCGTGTTTAGACGTTTGAAAATCGTAAAATTTTCTCAGCTCTTCCGCCTCAACCATGGTGAGGCCTCCTTCGATAGTGACTTCTAAGCCCCCCTTCAAAATTAAAATCGTGATTACGGCCCTGCCCCCCCCAAAATGAAAATCGTGGTTACGGCCCTGTTATTGGACTCGAGTGAAGTCTATTTGTCGGAAGAGTTGGGTTGCATACCAAACAAAAATTTTTTTGTACCTAATTCACAAAAATGTCTCAGTTAACCTCTGACAATCTTCACAGTATTGATCTATGGCCACTGATCTATGGCTGCATCAACAGAGATCTTCTAATGGTCAGAAATTCCTTTGCTATAGCAATCCCAAAACATGGAACAGCTTACCAATTGTAGGCAAACGACACCAACACGCAATTGTAAATCACACATATAAACTATTATGTTCCCTTTCTCTATTAATGTTGTATAATGTATTAAAGTCTTTTAATGATATACGTTTTTAATGGGTAATATTTTTTCCTTTATATTAAATTAATTTGGTTTTCAAAGCACATAAGAGGGTGCTGAAGGGCAAATATCCAAACAAATATGAAACGAAATCAAAGAACATCAAATCAATCAAATCAAATCAAATCAATCAAATCAAATCAATTAAATCAAATCAATCAAATCAAGCCTTACCCCATTCGCAAGGCACTGAAAAATACTTTGTTTAAAACATAGCATGCTATTACATATTGTCATTTAAAAATTACATTTTATATTTAGTAGGAAACTATCGAATGTAGGGGAGTGCAAATTAGAGAGGACACTTATCATGAGCCATTGCCATATGAGGTAAGGTGGCCAGTTCATTTCATCGCCACCTTGATCTCCCCAGTGTTCCAGCCTGGTACCCATCTGCTCCTGGGTGAACAGTGAGCTAGCATTCAGTCAGGGAATTGAATCAGGCTCGAGCCGTAGTACTTCCGCAGGGGAGGCAGGCGCTCTAACTAGAAAAACTTATAGGACTCCTTAGCAGCGGCCTAAATATAGCCAAGTAGGCTAAAATCTCCAATGACTTCAGCGATAACCAAATCAAACTCTATCATACGACTGTCTTGCAACTCTTGAGAAACCTGAACAATACCTTGAAGCATTAACTGTGGCTATGAAGGTAGTGCTGCTTTCTTTAACATATTGTCGATAAAAAAATTCACAATAAAATATTCCGATTCCCAAGGACAATGCCTCTGAGGAATACACATTCCTAAAAGGCATTATGACTATACTATTTTATCATTCTCATAGCAAACTTTTCATTAGGGGGATGCATCCTAATCTAAAATAATGGGTGTGGTTTCAGAAATTGCTTTTGGGGTTCACTCCCCATACCCCTCCTATCCTCTTCATTCCAAAATCCATACTAGAAGGATATACTTTTTCATTTACTAACAGTCGTAAGGACAGAAATACAGACTTGGGTTTCAAACAAGCAGGAATGATAGTTCTGCCGCAAAAGGATGTAATTTACTGACTTTCTCAAAAAGTTGCGGATGTTCTACCAGCCACGCTCAATTTGAAGCCATCCCTCATCTATAGGACCACGAGAAGGAAAGTATGTAGTACGTGACCACTATTTACAATATTCGGAATGTTTGGGAACCACTGTACTAGAGGAATTTTCAACAAGCCCACTTATGTCAGTTCTCATTTATTATATTGTCAAGATAGTGTAAGCCACTTCAATCCTCTTTTAGTTTTGAACTCAGAGAAGAAAATCGAAACATGTCCCTTTGATTTCCATTTATATTTTGAATTAATATAAGATTTTGCAGTATATTAAGATGCAGTTTAAAGTATAAATAATAGCATAAATTGGAATATGATATACAGCAAACTTATGCAATATAAAATAAAATATTTGTAAACAGTGTTTGATAAAAAACTATGAGACAATATATCCATCAGAGTAAAATGCACGATACTTTAAACAGTCCTCTGCAATGTCTGGACGTAGTGAATCCTTTAAAGTTTTTCCTACTTTACTCACAATCCAGTCTCTTCTAACAAAAACATTAGACAGGATAAACCCCAATCCAGTATCCAAGCTTTCTCCACCAGCTGCAGAAAGTTACAGTGTAGTTGCACCCCCAATTGATTGCTCCTTACTTCTCTATGATGTTCCAACCCTTTCAGTCATAACGAATGTTTCCTTAAGACCTAAATGACGTTTTGCTAGCGTAAAAGGTACTCTTACCTCTTACCTGAACCTCGCTTTTCATTTCTCACAATTCATAACAGCTTATGAGTGTATTTTAATGGACTAGCAATCCCTAGAAGCACTATTGAATAAAACATAATTAAAAAGAGTTATAAAAAGTAATTAAATTTTTCACAAAAGAGCACTTTCCCTGATATTATACAGAAGGAGCCATTCACTACTGATGTAACGCAAAATTTTCCGTGTTCAAGACCCTACTCTTCCTCTGTAACGCTTGATAACACAACAATCCATCGCCCCTCTACCGTTACACAACAAAATCGCTTTACCCTTTCCATCTTCACTTATGCTGTTCTATCCATTGTTTTTCTATCAATTGTCAATCATTTGAACAGGTGAAATAAGCGCTTTGCCTGCTGTCTTATAATATGGCGGTAGACTAGGTACAGGGAGCCCTATAGAAAGAGATACGTGTATACTTCTCAGGCCGTTAAATGCACTTTAAAGTATAAAATGTAGCATAAATTGGAAAATGATATACTGCATAATTATACAATATAAAGTAAAATATTGTTAAACAATGTGTTATAAAAAACTATGAGACAATATATCTATCACAGTATAATTCATGATACATTAAACAGTCCTATGCAATGTCTGGAGGTAGTGAATCCTTTAAATTTCTCCTACTTTACTCTCAGTGCCATGGTGTTGTTCTCAGCTAGCAATAACATTAGATAGGACAAACCCTCATTCAGTTTTCAAGATTTCTCCACCAGCTGCAGAATGTTACAGTGTAGTTGCACCCCCAATTGATTGCTCCTTACCTCTCTATGATGTTCCAACCCTTTCAGTCATAACGCATGTTTCCTTAAGACCTAAATGACGTTTTGCTAGGGTAAAAGGTACTCTTACCTCTTACCTGAACCTCGCTGTTCTTTTCTCACAATTCATAACAGCTTATGAGTGTATTTTAATGGACTAGCAATACCTAAAAGCACTATTGAATGAAATATAAGTAACAAGATTAATAAAACGCAATTATTTTTTCAAAACAGAGCACTGTCCCTGATATTAGACGTAAGTTGCCATTCACCACTGACGTAACGCAAAATTTTCCGTTTTCAAGACCTTACTCCACCTCTGTAACGCTTGTATATACTTTGAGTTGAAGATGGTATCTAGTATACAATATTTACAATCTTCAAGCATAATTATCACTGCTACTGTGCCATTTCAGTTTGATCCACAAGCCAAATGACAACAGACAGGCCTAATGATTTACCGATGGCTTCCACAAAAAGTGGGAGTATTACTCCCCCGACACCTACTTTGGTAAGCCCGCTGCTACCCATGAACCCTAGCAATGCTTCGTTAAAGCATTTAATCCCAGTTTAGATAGGATTAAATCTACTAGAATTAGATAAAATGACTGCAACCGTGTTACTGCAGTTCTACCAACATTCCAAATGACTACCGACAAGGCCTATGATTTACCGATGGCTTCGGCAAAAAGTGGGGGTGTGGTACATCCTACTTTGGAAAGCCCCATGTTGCGCATAAAATATAGCAATGCTGCTTTGAAGAATTTAATTCCGTTTACAGATGGGATTTGTTGTATAAATCGCAATCTATACTCTAATGCTGACTCAATTATGAAGGCCAAGAAGACTCCACGAAGAAAACACTCTGATTTTGGCCGATACGCTTTATTCCATTCTAGCACTTCACTACTGCTTCTGTGCGTTCTCTTTCTTTCTAATTTCTCTAATATCTCATTAATATAGCTAAATATACGTTATTACTCAGTACCTTGCGCATATAAGAACCATTAAAAAAAAGTAAGTAAACAGGAAAGGTGTATCTACGTAAGAATTACTCTAACAATGAATCTGCGTAAATGTAAAATATTGTAAACAGCGGTAAATGTAAGTCATTTCCCAAGCTCTCTCCATGAAGCGATGAGAGAGAAAAAACAACGTTAGTGATACAATTACAAATGCTTGATGAATGGAATAACTACGTTCAATACATTTAGAACATTATTTAATTACTGTGCGCTCATGTTTCCCAACAGGATTCAGTCTACTACGATTAGATAAAATGATGTGCTCCTTCATCATGAGTATTGTTATATTGCAGTGAAATTAACATGCTGATCCAATTGAATGGAGCTTGTTGCATAAGAATATGCAAATTTTTTGAATGCAAATATTGAACAATACAGACTCAAGAATAAATATCTTTCAATCAATAAATTATACTTGAGCTTTGTTGGATTTTTCTTCTTATTAATTATTCTGTGCTTTTGATGTTCCAATCATTTTTTCAGTTATTATTTCTATTTTCCCTTCAGTAGACTAAAACTGTGCATTGCAGTTTTTTCAGTAGAACTACAAAAGAATTTTTCAGAAATGCATGCCTTTGTATGGAAATGCACATTACAATAGACTTTGTCCCAGGAGATGTTTATGGGAGCGTCCTAGGCCTACTTTACTTTCTGTTATATATCGCACGTTTTCTGTTATAGTCGATCTTATGGAGAGTCACTGGTAAACCAGCACGGCTAAAGGGCTAACCTCATAAATTTATTTGAAATGAATGGAATGAACTACTACATTTATCACTCCAAGTAATCACAGTTCTATGTCAACTTGTCAATACGCATCTTTACTTCCGAAATTATTATGAAACATGTTTTTGTAAATCAATTATTCTTTACCAAGGGGCTATCATGTTTGAAATGGTGGTATTGGAACTGTATTTGACATTGGTCTCAATGCATAAGACAAGGGTAGGCAACCTGCCTAGATAGTGAGCAAGATCGTTCACGATGTTTCTACCAGAGAGCCAAAGGTAAAAACAAAAACTTCTTCCTCATTCTCAAAATTATTGAAAATATAAGGTCATCAAGAACATAAATTGACGGAGATCTCTTCTTTTGGGGTGGGGGCTGAGAGCTCTAAGTCTTTGATTGACAAAAGTCAATGATTACTTTATATAAAGGTTTAAACTTTGATGAACATTTACTCTGACTTTCTAACAACATTCATTATGAAATTTACAATGACTGGCTAGTCCCCAAGACAACTGAACAGGATTAATTTGGGTTATGTAGAAGAAAAATTGGAGATAGAAAACTTTGCAAGCACCATGTCTTTGACAATGGATGAAAGTTTGTGTGGCAATATAGTTTACCATACCTGTGGTGTGCAAAGCTGAGGATCTGTGGGCTTGTCTCTAGAAGAATATTTTGAGATAGCGCCTCTACGTCTAAAATGGGCCTTGTACAAAAAGAATGTTCTTGTTTTCATCAATCAATGTCATGATGGGCAAGTTCTATTGGCCCAACTTTGAGGCACAAATGAAGCAAAACTGAGACACAACTGCCCAACCGAGGCCCAACCGAGGTAGAAAGGTCAAAGTTGAAAATGAGGCCCCACCATGGAACAATGATTATTGTGGGATACTTGTCATTCTTGCTTGGTTGGGCCGTCCAACTTTCAAGGCCCAACTGGAGTGAAAAGGTCGAAAATAATGCACAACCACAAATATTGATGACTTTTGAAATTGTTGCAATTTTACATTATGCTGGAATCAGATGTTGAACTACTGTGCTGTTTTTGCTCATTTCTCGAGTCTTGCGTTGCTCGGCCTCACTTATGGCATCAAATTGACCACCAAAGGATTAAAAATCGTCACTATCTGTGGCTAGGCCTCAAGTTGTACCTTAAATTGACTCCCATCCCCAAGTGATAAAAAACTTTCATTATTTATTATGTAGTTGGATGTCATTTGAACCTGAAAGTCAATAGGATAAAAGTGACCATTATCACTGCCATTAATTTTCAATTATTTAACTCCATGTAGCTAGGATCGGAACTGAGCTGCAGCAAACAGAGCATTAAGTAAAACAGACAGAATATAGGTGATTGGGTAGATATAACATAATGCAAATTCTAAAGTCAGATACGTCTAAAAAATCTAGTGTAAAGCTAAATCGTCTGTTATACTTAAGTGCAGAAATATCATTATACATAAAACAGCATAGGCAAGACTCATCCTAGCCACTTCATTCAAAGTTGTCAATGCAGGTTGATGCCGAGATCTGTTTTATACACTTTCTACAGCAATTTATTATCAATGAAAAGGTGCTATAGATAAGAACACTTAGGGAAATAGAATTCTTAAGGTCCCTGGCCTGGGCGTGGTCTCCAGAGACATGCAGCAGTTTCCAAATAGGTAAATTATACTTGACAGTTCATATATAACCAATCAACTTGAATGAAAAACTTATCATTATGGGGGGGGGATTTCCTAGTCTTTCCTGGTACACTGTTAAAGAGATAACTTCAATGGTCCATATTTCATAATTGGCTGAGACACCATAACAGCTAATGATGGAAATCATCTAATATAATAGAGGCTAAGGTAGGCTTTAAAATTAACCATCACAGATCCAAGATAGGGAATAAAATAAAGTGTGCAATTATTTGTCATTGCCCTAGCGTAAATGGAATACATCACAGATACAAATTTAATTTTAAACATATTCCCTATTTGGCAGGCAGCTTGGTACAATATGTTTAAAATACATACATACATCAGTCAGTTGCGCTACGATACAATTACAAAATACAAGTGTTCACTGAATTGACCGTGCAGTTACTTATACTGAATTGACAAATGATTTTGCCTCACATGCCTCCTAGAAATGAGATAATGTGGGGCATTCTACAAAGCCATTAAAATAACTATATAATCATAAATTAAATGTGCATCGAATTGATTGTAATCATTCCCATGCAGCTCATAACAAATCATGAGCAGAAAACGCATGCTAACAAGTGAAAGTCTGGTAACAGTGACAGTGAATCAACTACCTAATCATTCATTAATTAATAGTCATTATAACGATCTCAAGAATGATAGTTTTCGTACATACTGTTACTTGTGATACACTAACATGGTAGGATGAACAATGGACAATGAAAGGTTCATAGGTAGGCCAAACTTGCATCAGAAATTATGGCATGCAAGTAGATAGTAGGGATAGACAAAAATTTCATAACTAGAGCCATTTATGTAAATAGCCAATGCAAAGTCTATGGGCTACATTTACATCAACATTATCTTATGTGACATTGCCATACAAACCGAATCAACACCTTAGCCATATCTTATGTTCCATTTTGCTCTCATTTTTGAAACGCTTTATGTCTATCATTCCCAGAAAAAGTAAGGAGGTAGATGTGTTCAGATTATCTATCAGATTTCTCAGTTACTCAAAACTTTCATTCTTCAAATTCATTTGCAAAAACATATTTACACATGACAGCTTAAGCCACTTTGGAATCTTCTACTAGAAATTGTTGTATTTCAAATAAACAAGCTCGCCTCAATGCCATCATCTACAGGTATAGAAACCCTGTTTTTCATTAAAAACAATGACTTGATGAGCATGCTGAATTGGAAGCATTAAAAGGCGACGAGTGGGAAGGTATGTGATAAAACTGAGCAGAATATGGACTGGTTTCCATATAATCATAAGGAATCTTAAGGAGTTGCAGACTATCTGATACTGTCTACGGCAGTCTCCCAATAGACCTGTTTCCATATCGTCTTTGGATATCGTAACTATAGTAAGGAAGTTGTAAAGATCTGCAAGGAGGGAAATTGGTGCATTGTTTTCAAAGGCATGTCCACTGATTCAGACTCGTAAATATCTAGTTCAGGTACCACGTGGATTGTGTTGCTATTGTTAGAAGAAATATTATTCTTTTGATTACTGTAAATTGTCTGTTTGGTCCCCCTTTTCAATTAAGATCCTTTCTTTATCTATTAAGCCCCCCCCCCCTTAGAAAATGCTGAATACTACCAAATGTAGGTAACTCTCATAGAAGTAATTAAACTAAGCTAGAGCAAACTTATAAGCCATTAAAATAACTATGTAATCGTAAATTAAATGAGTTCCGAATTGATTGTCATCATTTTCATGCACCTCATAACAAATAATGAGTAGAAAACGCACGCTAACTAATGAAAGTCTGCTAACAGTGAGAGTGAATCAACTACCTAACCATTCATTAATGTTCATAATAATGGTCTCCAGAATGATCATTTTCATAAACACTATTACCTATCATACACTAATGTCCTAGTGTAAACATTGGACGATGAAAGGTTCATAGATGGCCCAAACTTGCTTCAGAAAGTATGGTATGCAAGTAGATAGTAGCGATTGACAAAAATGTTCAGAACTGGAGATAATTATGTAAAATAGCGAATCTAATGTTCACGGACTACATTTACATCAACAGTATCGTATGTGACATTACTATACTAACCCAATCTACAATACTAACCAATCTAGTGCCCATGGGCTACATTTACATCAACACTATCCTATAAGACATTATCATACTAGCCAATATAATGTCCATGGGCTACAATTACATCAAAATTATCTTATGTGACATTACCACACTAACCAATCTAATGCCCATGGGCTACATTTACATGAACAGTATCTTATGTGACATACAATACTAACCTATCTAATGCCCATGGGCTTCATGTACATGAACAGTATCTTATGTCACATTGCAATGCTAACCAATCTAATGTCCATGGGCTACATTTACACCAACAGTATCCTATGTGACATTACAATGCTAACCAATCTAATGCCCATGGGCTACATTTACATCAACATTATCTTATGTCACATTACCATATTAACCGAATCGACACCTTAGCTAAGATGCTCCATCTTCCTCATACTCTTGAAACGCTTGATGTCTATCTTTTCCCAGTAAACGTAAAGAGGTGGATGTGTTTAGATAATCTATCAGATTTTGCATTTCCTCATAACTTCCATTCTTCAAATTCATTTGCAAAAAAAACTTATTCACACATGATAGTTGTGAGTGATTTTTTGACGTCCAACCTATCCAGTTAGTTCCCAGAAAAAGCAAGGGGATGTGTACAGATAATCTAACAAAGTTTTGATCTACGCATAAATTTGATTCTTCAAATATGTTTACGAAAACATTCCCTATTTACCTAATTTAGACATGGGAACGTTTGAGTTGTCTTTGATGCCCACCTAATCATATACATAAAGAAGACAGAATAACCAAATAAACAGGCTAAATGACTGTTTAAAGAGAAGCACAGTTGAGAAGCACATCAAAATGGAAATCCTGAAAATTAGAATGTACACATCTGGTGACTATTTCCTATCGAAGCGAAATTCTATTGAAAATGTACAACATTTAAGCTAGAACTATTCAAATTGTTTGATTGTAAACATATTGCTGAACCTTCACTCTCCGGTTAGGGAGAGATTTCAGAATCTATCTTGAGGCATTCCCTAAATCATTAGTTCAGCTTTGTATATTGTAATTGCATCTTGTAAGTGTCACCCATAGTCAGAACTCGGTGAAACTGCGTCTGTTTTGGCTATGGGTGGCACATACTTTTGTATATCTTATTGTGTTTCATGTGGTTAGTTTTAATAATTCGTAGATGACAAAACAAATGCAAATTAACTGACAAAAAACAAGATCCAGGGGCAGCGTAGGACAGCATAAAGAATGTGATAACAGCTTTCATCACTTTGGAATATTCTTCCAGAAATTGTAGGATTTTACATAAACAAGCAAGCCTCGGCGTCAAAATTAAGAGGCATGAAAGCCCTGGTTTCCATTAAATACAATGAATCGAGGAACATACTGAATCAGAAGGAGTCAAGAGCTACGAGGGGAAGGTATCTAGCAAAACTGGACACCCTATAAGATCATTAAGACACAATTACTCTTTCCACTATCTGTTGGAAACTGGGACGTTGGAATGAGATACTCTCTGTGTCGTGTGGACTGATATTTTGTCAACAGAATGGGGTGGCTGCTATAGCGTCTAAAAAGAAAACTATAGCATTTGGGTAGTGGGGAAGGTAGGGGGTTAGGGGCAGATCCCTCAAGGAATAATTTGATAACCGTGCCCTTAAATTTGGCTATAAAAGGTGTTAACACCATTCTTTACACCACAAATGTATGCGTATGATCTACATATACATAGTTTGCCATTCATTTTTCAAATCATTGCATATGTCAACCATCTATCAATGAACAAAACTTTTCTATTGCTCCACTAAATTGCCACTGATGTATTCAACAACATATATGGTGGCAGTTGGGAGTATATTGCCGACGAGGTGCAAGGCGAAAAATCATAGGTGATAATTATGAAATTACCCAAACCTGCTAACACTACTCATATTGCTTAAAGAATACTACACACCTATTTGGGTACATGACTTGAGCTAGTAAAGGCTGAAATTTTCATCAAAAAGTTGCAAAAATACTCAGGAGGATGAGTAACCCGTCTTGTGCAACGGGCCAGGAGGCACAGTCAAAATTGAAGCTTTGTCAGAAACGAGCTAATGGTAAACTGTAATTAAATCAGCAAACTACCATTTTATGCTAATTAATGTTCACAATACTCAAATACTAAAAGTGCTAGTATATGAAAAAAGCTGTAAATATAAAATAAAATAACAGTTTGGAAATTATCAAATACAAAAAAACATCATCGACCATGGCAAGGAGAAGGATTTGCACCTTGAGATAAAGACAATGGAGCTTGAGGAGATGGTGGACCATGCAGACAAGATTAAAGATCTTGTAACTTTACCTAGAAAGTAAGTGCAAACATTTAAAACGACATGATTGCTCTAGTGCAGAAAGGAATATGAACAATAATCAAATAGAACAGATAGAAACAGCGAAAATTCGGCATAAACAGTGGGATGTATACAAAAATC
>OLMO02000294.1:8417114-8443224 GCA_900291935.2 Cassiopea xamachana | reverse complement strand
AAATGAAGCAGATATCTTGATTGTAAACACAACCGATGCTGCACTTTATGAATTTCGCATTATGTGATCTTGTTCTTAGCTGAGCCCGTTCCCACAGATGCTGTGCACGCGTTGATATTTTTTCTTTTTTTGCCAATTCATCCATGACTTTAGGTTTAGAGACATGTAAGATTACTTCCCATGTTTCTGTCATGGAATTTCTAGTTGCTTTTTGATACCCAGAGCGTTTGTCTATCATTAAACTGCAAATAGAAAGCCTTACTTTCATCGTCAGATCAATGAATTTGATCAAGAAATGGTCGATTTGTCATTATTTTTGTTTGTGCTACGAGTTTTTGATAGGAAGTTGGCGCGAGAAAGTTGTTTGAGCATACTACCCAATTAGTATTATCACAAGAGCACACCTTAATATGAGTTTTACAATAAATTTCCTTTTAAATCACCAATTATTTCATTCGATAATTGTTATTGAGTGGATGTAAGAAATACGCTTATATGCGCCCAAGGCCATTAATTGGACATTAACGGTGCAATCAAAGAGCCTAAGCCAATATTTTGTCAGTACTGCTGGTTTTGTTCCTTGTGTGGCAGAAAAAGTTCTGTATCATCTATGGAGTATATCGCTTGCTCACCCTTGGAACAACGATATATTTGAAGATTTTTGTGACGAGAGTTACGCAAGATTGGCTGAGGGGCAAATCACTAAGAAACTCGTATATGTCGATGAAAAATCTGTGAATCTCTAAAGATTCTGGAAAATCTTGAAAAACCTGAAGAATCGAAAATCCCTAAAACTCTGTGGAACTTTTAAATCGGCTCAAAGGCTTTTGAAAAGTTTTCAAAAAGACTTCAAATCTACGAAAATCTCCTCAAATTTCAAAATTCGTCAAAAAATAAAGAAACTTTCAGCAAATTCCAAAGAATCTTAAAATTCTAGCAAATTTTAGAGATACAAACTCCAATCTTTGACAAATCTGAAAGTCTCGGATATCTCGTACACTTCTTTCTGAGTGATTTGCCACTCGAGATTGCCTGTCGTGTGTATTTATCAACCTATCAACCGGTCCAGAATGTGATGCCTGCTTTCTAAAACTTCTGGCATGTATAAAAGGACTATTGTTCGTTAGACATAATTGGCATATACCATGAATTATTAATACGTTAAAATATGTTAAAATAATTAATATATAATTATATTCTTAGATATGATGCGTAAAAAGAGAAGTATTCGTTTAATTTTGCAATACATGTTTCGAATTCATCATCCATCATTAGCTGCTAATACAGACTTAAGGCTTAATCATTAGAACAAATATATCATATATATATATATATATATATATATATATATATATATATAAATATATATATATATATATATATTATATATATATTTATGTATATATATGATATATTATTGTGAAACAGACTTCCATTATTACAAATACATAGAAAACTCAAATACAAATCATGAGTAGTAAAATTAAATGCGCAACTTTTAACTGTAATTTGCCAAGCAATTTATAACGTATAATGCACTTGATCAATGTTTCGAATCACGACTGGATTATTATCATATTTCTCTTCTGTCAGGAGATGAAGTCTTTCAAAATGAGAGGTAATGCACTCACTACAAAGCTAGAAGGTTTTGTTGACCCATTTGATCTGGATGTTTTCACTCCGCATATGACAAACTTCATACATAGACAGATACAGCGATCATGGGTAAGTTTCTTTGGATCTCACAGACTTCAATGTCTGTCTTCCATGTCTTTTCAACTAAAGCACATGGCTCATGTGTGCCTGGCGTGATGTTGTCTTAGTTCTAATCCTCTTTGTTGGTCTCTAGTCCTTTGTTAACACTCAGCGTCCTCTGTATTTTGTTATGATTTTCATACTTTCGTTATCCATACAGTTGTAATCAATTACAGTTAACACAGGTTTCTGTACTGTGTATGCCCTTATTTACTTGTTCTGTTGGGTAAAAAGGATTCTTTGTCAGCACGTTTTTCTATAAGAAACCCGGGTCAACGCTTAGTAATAAACGTTTCTTTTTTGGCCAAATTTTAGTTGTAAAATTTTCTTAATTTTCAAGCAATTTAGTTGCAGTGAAAACGTAGACGAAGCGTGGATGTAGCAGACTATTTGTATTTTAACAAGCAAGTGCGTCAGTGCTTGCTAAAATCTATAGCAAGGTCATGACCACATTGCTTTTCGCTCAGCTATATGTTGGACAAGTGCGAGGTAGCATAGTGTTTAGAGCGCATGCCTCCAGTGCGGAAGGCCTACGGTTCGAGTCCGACTCGATGCCCTGACTGAATGCTCGCTCACTCATCACCCAGCAGCAAATGGGTACCTGGTGGCAACACTGGGGAGATAAGAGGGGCAAGGAAAGGAACTGCCCACCCTACCTCAAATGCCGATGGCTCAGGATAAGTGTCCACTCTAACCAGTGGCGGCTCGTGCTAATGGGCATTATGGGCAATGCCCCCCACCAAAAAATAAATGGAAAGAAAAAACTGTGCAATTAAGCTATAACAGTGAGAAAAATATAAAATGTTATATCCTAGCATGTTTCACCAGGCATTCAAGGTCGCGAGATTCGATTACTTCTCATTGTGTTGACTTGAGCCTCGTACGTAACATTTTTAAAATGATGTCATTTTCTGGGCAAACTAGATTCTGCCCTTGGAATTGGCTACCTGACATGCGCAATAGCAAGGATCAAAAGCCCAATGCCGAAAACAGAAGTAGCCGATTGGCTGAAATTGACGAAATTTGGGCAAGAAACATTTTGCCCTCTCTGGTACAACAACAACAACGACCACAACAGCTCTGAAATCTAAATATACAAGGGGACGTACTCTCTGTGCATGCTAACGCAAAAGATCTCAACTTAACTACTCGCAATCTTCAGTAATACTTGCTGATCACTGAACTCACTGGTCAATACTGCAATCCGAGTTGTTGAAGGTAGTTAAAGCTCTTTGCCTGTGTCATTAAAAGGAGTATTGGAGGAGAAGCATCTAGGCCCTAATAGCTTGGGTCTTTCAACAGGATCTTGAATTAAGACAGTTTCTATAAGCCATCAATGGCGATTGACTACATCAAGTTCTATGGTACTTTTTAGATGACAGTACTCAGCAATTCATGGCGAAGTTTGTATTTTAGGTGCATCGCTTGATTTATAACTCAAATTTTTTATGGGACTAATTGCAGTTGAAACATTTCATTTATCACACCATTTGCAGATTATTTTAGTGTTCAGGAATATTTTGTCTGGAAGGTTTTTGAATGGTTTCAGTTAGCTTGCAGCATGCCACAAGATGATGCAAAATCTATATCCATCAAATTGGTTAGCCATTTGGATAGCATTCTTAATTTATGTTTGAAACCTTTGAGAGGAAAAATATCTTTGATATTGAAGTTTTTGATGGTGTATTATCACAATATTTCTCAGGGTTGAATTCAATGGATATCTTAGTTCAACCACCTTTTGAGAGTGATTCTTTTCAAGTTTTTAGGTGTAGAAAGTACTGTAAATAATTTCTTTTCCTTGATGCTGTCTACATTCAAATTCCTCTATGGTATAGAGGAGTTCCATTACCCCCAACTTGTAAAATCCAGTCTAACTTGTAATTTCTCTGAGACTGGACTGTTTCTAAGGGTCATCATCACAATTACTATGTTGTTGTATGTTATCGTAAGTAGTAAGTAGTAGTAGAATTTGAATTAAATTTGAAATTGAAATTCCATTTTAATTATTTGAATGAACAGGATTTTTTTTAGTCCTTTGAGAGTAAAAAGTTACATTGGGAAATCCTATGTCTGAAAACATATTGAATATTTTTGTCAAGATTGCTTTAGATCAGGTCTCAACCAAAGTGTAATTGATGTTTTTCACAACTTAGAAATGTTGGAGCTAAGTCCCTCATTTATTGAATGAAAGACCACAAAAATTGAAAGAAAATCAAGGCATTGGTAGAAAAAACTTTGATATTTCCTACATCTGCTTGCATTAACAGTATTCTCTTGAAAGTATTATCATGCAAGATGCATAGGTTTTAATTTTCTTATTTATCACAACCCTCAGAATGAATGCTTGAGAAGACAAGATGATTTCAATATGCCTCCTTCCCCTACCCTTTTTATCCACTATAGGTCAGAAAAAGTCATGGCAGCATTTAGAGTGTGGCTCACCAAAATACTTGGACCATGCCCAACTTTTGGACACTTTCCCCCACCCCCCAAGAAAATATGTCACCAGCAACTACTACTGCTAAAGAGTTAAAACTTTCTTGAGAAACACAATGTCTGAGGATAGACTCAATGCTTTGGCTTTCAGTTGACTTCAATCAAAATGTGATTAATATGTTTGCCCAGCTCAAGAATAGAAGAGCTACATTTCATTTTAAGTAGTTCAGGAGCCTCTATGCATTTTTTAAAATTGCAAACCAATATATTATATTTGATAGTTTCTGATTACATTACCTAGATTTTCTTTGGATTTTTGGGACAAAAATATATCATTCTAGACAATTTATACTATTTAGTGTTCATAGAATGAGTACTTTCAATTACAAAATAGTTTTACAAAAAATTGTCTGCCTGAATTGATTATTTCCCTAAACAGCAGGAGAGAAAATAGTAGCTTTTGATGGTTGTTATTCTTGAAGCAGTTTTAAGCAATAAAGTCTCTTATCATTTTTCTGATTACATTCATTTTTATGAGAAACATGTCCATAAAAAACATGAGGCTGAAAGTAGGCATAAGTTAAGAAACAGGCAGGCTGAGTCTCGAACAATAACTTTAAAGAGTTGTTTTTATAAGTAAATGTTTTACAGAACTAGAAAGAAAATGGAATTAGCATCCATCACATGCCTCAAAAAGTCTGAACATCTTTTCCTTGAATCATAATTGCCTAAGCTGGGTTATTTTTATCACCAGAAATCTTTATATTTGAGAAAAATTTCGGGCAGCATTCGACAAAATATTAACAAATTTCCAGGCTGAAGCCAGATAATTTCTTTCTTATTGATATAAAAACGTGTATTTTACTATCTGGAGGTAGAGCTAGCCAATTTCATTTTTTTTGGGTGTGGCTCCCTAAGATATTTTCGACCACACCCAGTTTTTCAAATACTTGCCCCCCCAGCGAAAAATACCACGAGCCGCCACTGACTCTAACAGACACTCCCCTACGTACGAAAGTGCACGGGACTAACCTTACATGTTGTACGAAGTAACCCTTCCAATGTGCAATATGTCCGTTCCAATGTACAAGTTTATTAGCTCTTTCCTCGTAGTTCTAAAAGTTTCGTAAATTTAGGGTGTCTTGTGCTAGGCTGCTTATAAAGTGATTTCTTATTAAAAAACATATCCCCTACCCACAACGTAACGATCAACTCTGAAATGGAAATAGCATGTTACTTGGATAAACTAGCTGAAGTCGATTGGTTGTCAAACTCTCTAACTGGGGAATAGTAGACGCTTGCGGCCAAAAATATGTCCATACTATATAGTAGTTGATCAACTTGATTCGCTTTTTTGTATATCTTTTGGTTATACTTCCGCCAGTTAGGATCCACCCCCGTGTTTATTTTGATCAACATCTTCAATGCATGCTTGGACAATATATCAATTGGTATCCTTTAAATTTTGTCTCTGGAGCATAACATACTCTCTTGGCAATAGTGTTGTCTATTTTAAGAAGTAAAATGTCGCTAGTGGCAACATGAGATAACATGAAAACGAGTTCAGCTATTGGGTGTCCTAAACAATGCGGAATCTCTCTTAAGAATGCTGACATCCTGTCTTTTTGAAAGAGCCTTGATCTTCTGAGATACAATGAAATATTGTATGAAAAGGATGGTACCCGTGGAGCCAATTGTATTAGATGGTACTATTGTTCAAACTAGATTGGCACTGTCTCGTACATTGTCTTTTTTATCGGCATTACATGGTCAGGATGGAGAACATCACATTTGAAAGGATGTAAAAGCTGAAACCGGAAAGGTGAAAATTGAATTAAGACGCCACGAATATTGACTTTGTTGGGAAAGACATGAAAATCATCATAAATAATGATTATTATTGTTTCATAGTACCTTTAGTTTGATTTTTATTGATAGCTGTAATCACCATTATTGCATAATACGGGCCATCTGAAATTTGGTACCAATAGATGCAACCTTTTCCCTAAAGTCCCGGCATGCTCTTCGTTGCCCTGCGTCTTCTTTCCATTCAATTCGATAGACTCTATGACTGACACAATCATGGCTTCTTGCGCTTTCTATATGTCAGCAGTCCTTTGTCAAACACATAGCTGGAGACAAGGGCGAGGTTTAGCAATTTCAACTGCTAGATTACTTATGAAAGTGAGCTCCATTCTTTGAGGCGATCATCATAAGAATCGCGAGCGCTCGGCTGCGTTAACTCCATTAGTACCATTAACTAGGAATGGAAGTCACTTCCTGAATTAGTTTGTTCAGTTTCACGTCCGAGATTGTAGTATAACGGACGACTTGGATGGCTGAATATTCCACTTTTTTTAATTTTCCCCTCAAAGACGGCCATGTTGGGAAAACTGTGTAGGCACATCCTTGTAAATATGGCGGAGAACAGCCGTTTTTACATATTGCGTTCTACTAATTAATTCGTGATATTTTTTATATTCTTAGTGCCCTTAACTGCAAATTCTTTGTCCATATACCTCAAAGAAACTACAAATTTTGCCTCCAGCAATTCACTCAAGTGCTATATGCAACCTTCGAAGTATGACTGCCGTTCATTGGTGGACGCTTGGTCGTTTTTAGTCTTTTTCACATTTCTCCAAGTCTGATAGTATTGGGGGGCTACCACCCCCTTTCCACCCATGCGTCCGCTGCTGATACTGTTTTACTTTTGTTTAGCTTCTGATGAGCTGCTGTAGGCCATGAGTAAGCTTTTGTGGATGCTTCTAGAACTTGAAATGAAACCCATCTGGTTCACAACCATATCGACCAGATACAGCAGTGATTTTGTTTTCGCTCTCTTTTCTTTCTTTGGTCACTCTGTTATCTTTGCGTAATCTCTACTGCAATTCCAAGTACCCACAATAACGCTGAAAGGTAGTTAGGCGTCGACTTCAATATTGTGGGATTGAAATATTTCCATGCGTCGGTACTATTGTGACAGCCGAATTTTTGGGTTTGGTTGCTACAGAGACGCAAATTTGAAGGTACCTCAATTGATAAACGTCATGCTAAGCTTCATTCTGTGTAATGCATTAACAAATGAGTGTGGGTTGTTTAGTACCTCGCATTCATGTAGAAACTACGTCATCGCCGTATTTATACTGTCCCAAATTAGCTGAATCAGGACTTAAAATGAACCTTTTCTACGAAACCAACTTTGGTAGAATATTGGGTGTGGTCATTTATAGAAGTTACACCATAGTTTTGGCCCCCAAACTGACTGAATGAAGGCCTCTGGTAATAGAAAATTGGATGCAGTCATTCTTTGCAGTTACTCGATGGGTGTGGCAGAATCTAAATCAAATTATATAATAGAAGCTACAATGTAGAATAGAAAAGAATAGAGCGTGCTTTTATTTTGCATTATATTCTAATTTGCTTACTGTTCCACAGTGCATTCCGTGTACTTAGGCCCGAAGATCTTCGGCGTGCACTGAACTCTATTTTCGGCGTCCAGCGTGGAAAAAAAGTTTATAAGAGAATGAGGCTCAAATCGTCAAAATATTAAGACAATCGTAGGAAAATCACGAGGCTCAATTTCCAAAATTAAGTGTTTTTATAGGCCAAAAAGCGGTACTTTGTTGTTATTGCACTCAAAATGTTGAAGATGGAATTAAAATTCAAGTATACAATATTATTAACGAAAGTGTATGCCATATAAGCCAGTTTATTTCAGTAAAAGTTAAGAAAAATTTGAGAAAATCTCAGGCTCAATTTCGGCAAAAGTTAAGAAAATTGAGGCTTAGGCAAAATAATGATTTTCTTATAAAAAAAATACGTATACAAAGAGGGGGTGTGGCTCACTTCGTAGATTGGGGTGCTTCCTCTCTTTTGCAAAAAACTTTCGTAGAAACTCTCAAGAAAACTCCCTATTGTGTTTCCTTGTCGAAAAGAGGTATCGACAAATTCCTTAATGATGGCAGTTTACTTACTGGCAGTCCATGGATCGTAGATTTGGGTCCTTGCATTGGTCACATATCAGAGATTTGGGTGCTTGCATTAGCCATATATCAGAATGTAAAAGGGTCAATAAAATAGGAAAGCTTTTGTTCCACTGAGGCCTAATCTACATACCAGGCACGTAATTGCAGAGGGGACGGAGGCGGTGCACCCAAAGCGAAAGATTTTGCACGGTCCCCCCAACAGAACTATTGAGCTGGAGATTTTACAAAATCTAACAAGGTTTTTGCCCCCTCCCCCCACAAAATGATGGTACAAGCATCAGGCTATGAAGACAGCTTTTCCACACTACCTTGGTTGATTTCCAAAGTGCATGAATAGGTAAGTAATAATATAGGAAATTCTGCTGCACGAAGCCATGTAAGGAATTTTCTCCGGTATTGTAGATCGGTATTTTCGTTATTATTATTATTATTATTATTATTTCAATTCTTTAAAGACGGTGGCCCATTCAGCTAAGCTGTTTTACAAGGGGCCGTCTATTTACAAAGTAAATGATAAAATCTTACAGAGAAATCTCGTTTGTTGCATTGAGAGGGAATCTAGGATTACTGCGGAATCTTCCTTCATCGTCATTGGATTCTAAGGAACAAGTGAATTGGAAATCGATAAAGGAACAAGTGAATTCAAAATAGATTCATTTGCCTTCAAGAGACATAGAATGGGCCTTCACGCAGTCACAAAGCCAGCTTTAAAAAGGCGGGGAGAACCAGACCAGATGGGTGTGGCAGCCACACCTAAATGTAAAATGGACGCTTATTGGATGCACAGCGAAAGGAAGAAGTTGGGAGGCTTCGATCAGAAACATTTTGATCACCACGCCTTCTATGTTGGCTATAATGTTACCAATGTCTTTTATAGTGCCATAAAAGCAACAAAGGGGGTCTGGGAGCTCGCCCCCAGATAAAACGTTCACAACAGTATTCCCTACATTGCCGGAGAATGCTTCTTTGCAAACATTATTTAATTAGCTTCACAAAGCTACAATTTATGTTCTTTGACATAGAAAAGACTATAACAAGATACCAGATGATTATGATTCCAAGTTGTGGGCGGGCAAGGGCGGGTAAAATCGTTCAGCTGGTGGCACTCCTCCCCCGTATTACCCCCTGGCTTTGTGGCTGCCTTTACGCAATGCTTGTAGATGGACTTGATACTTCGAGGCGTTCATACTATTTTTATTGCACACCAAGCAATCTAGAAGAGTTTTCTATCGAATAAATGGGCTGGAGATTTTTTGTAGCTGCGCATTCCTGATCTCCTTTCATTATCAGTGAAAGGCATTTTGAAAATCCGACTAACAATCTTAGCATACCTTACTATTTTCTGTGACTTTCACTTTTTACTGCAGCACAATATCGCCTTATAAAAATACCATCGTAATTGATTTTATTGTCGCTCGTGTTAACAATGCATATTGGAAGTCAGCTTCTTCAGACCGATTTGCTGTACTCAATCGGGCCGAAACCGGTAAATGAAACAAAGGGAGAAGCTGAAACTTTTGGAGTATTTCAGCTTTCCTTTCAACTCCGTAGAAGTTTATTGTACCCTGTTTTCAGCATTTATTAATGTTCTTTTAGGTACAAGGCTTATATGGATAAAATTTATTTACATCTCTTTCTTCGGTTTAGTAGGCTATTTTAGTACTTTTCTAACTCAGCTAACTGACTATGTCTACTATTAGCTGGCTGGGCCGCCGAGATAATGCAGAGGCCCTGAGGTAGAAGAGAAAGAGGAGGAGCGAAGCGAGCAGAAAACTTTCAGGGTCTAGACATCATCTTTGGAAAATTACTTCTTGTTTACTCTATGAAGTCCCCCAGACCTGCAAATATTAGGTGTTATGAAGCTCCTTGGACCTTGAGGCCATGGGGGCAATATGCCCCATTTGCCCACCTCTCGGTGATTCTGTCATCTGATAATGCCTTCTCAGTCAACTAATTATTGCAACATTTTCTCCCTACCTACTTCCCTATTTGCACATGTGTTAATTTGTTCGTGTAAGAGTTCCTCATTTTCTTGATAAGTACATTTTTTCAGTAATGTATTTATTGGGGGAGGCGTGATGGGGGCGTTACGCCATGCTGCAAGGGCGTTGTTTTTCCGTGATCGTTTTTTTCAGTGCCCATGGTTGGTCAAATGGCCAAAGCGCCCCCCCAATAGAAAGAATCTTGGCACATCCACCCCCCAACAGAAAGCATTTCGGCACATCCACCCCCCAACCGAAAGCATTTCGGCACATCCCTGTTGTTATCCTTGGTTGCTGCCATGATTTTGTATTTACTAACGATTTTCATAATTCATAGTCTGCTATTTTTGCAATGTTTCAACCAGCTTTATGTCTTCTTCGTGCCATCACTTCAACTTTTCATACACTTGTTCTGCCTTCTTAGTTGACCTGTGTTGTTTTCCAGAGGGGGATTGTATAGCAGTTAGAGCACTCGCCTTTTGTTAATATGGTCAATGTTCAATCACAGTCACGGCAATGTAGACTATCTACTGCGCAGGAGGTCAATGGTTTGTGCCACACTCGAGCCTTTACTGAATGCTCCCTCTGTATCCACCTAGAGACGAATAGCTTCTTCCTGCAGAGATGTGCTGAGACACATTCCGTTGGGGATGGGGGCATTTTGACCATTTGACCAACTACTATTACTGAAAAAACAGTCACGGGAAACATTGTGGCCTACCCTCTTGCAGTATGGCCGACTTTTTGACCAACCTTCTTGCAATTTCAAACATGTTTGGGGCATGAAGCGATAAGACGATGAGGAAAGGAACTGGCCACCCTAACTCGTTTACCAATGGCTCAGGACAATTTTCCTCTCTTACATGCACTTTCCTACATACGAAGATGTACGGGACCCTGCCTAATGTGCTTTCGTACCGTTCCTCTTATTTCATCTACTGTTTCAAGCTTTCCATTTCATTCGACCCCGTTTTCCTTTCAGTTACTGCTTGGGACTATATCAAACATTGACAAAAACTCATTGCCCCTTCTGTCTAACAAGTCTTCAAATGTATCACAAGAACAACACAGCACCATTCCGCTGGTACCAAACCCCGTGAGGTTTATGCTGCTTCCAATCAGCACACACCAAGAGAAAACAGCTCAAGGCAAGATGGAGGTACGCTAGTTTCAATAATTCTTTTGTGTTTGCGACACAGTGATGCTAGCCAATTGCTTTTAAACTTAGAATTTAATGAAGGGATTCGCATTTAGTACTGCAATTTTTCAATTGCACTCTTTTTTGGACAAATGTTAAAGCTCAAACTTTATTCCTAAAAGCCGTTTGTATAGAGGTGGGTGCGCGGTCCTCGGAGTGAAGGCATCGGTTGCTGTATATTACTATGTGAGATGATGCAGCTCAGGCCTTCTCAACTAAAATTCGCAAAGCGCCACTTTGGCCATATTAGCGAGCAAGATGCGCCACTTTGGCCATATTAGCAAGCAAGATGCGCCATTTTGGCTATGTTAGCGAGCAAGATGCGCCACAGTTAGAAGCTATACCTACCTCCTTATGTGTTTCTTTCTCAGTAGTTAACGACAATGCAAGTGTGGTGCAATAGATGTAAAAGTTTTGAGCTCAGGAAAAACACTTCCTGTTAGTATTATCCAAAAGTTAGTGATATAATTCGTTTCCTATTTTTGCTTTCCTTTTTGAGTGCAGTTGCCCCGCGCTTCTTTGCATCACCAAATGCGCCACAAGTGGCGCGTGTGCCGTTAGTTGTGGTGGCCTGACTACCCTCATCAGAAGCCTGCCTTTTCTCCTTTTGACCTCCATGCGAGCCCTGACTCATAAGTATGCCCTTTGTATTTTAGGACTTAAAAGCGGATGAGATGAAAGGGAACAAATCGAATCAAAAACCCTCCATAAAATGCCCATTGTTTGAACACCTGCACCAATTTACTCTGGAGTTTTAGTAGCCATCGCTATGCGATTGTAATTTCTTGATTCTTATTAAATTATTTGGGAATGTGTTTGCTAATATTTGAATGCCTGCAATAGAATGTCTCAATATTGTTCATTGCGATCTCTGCCATACCGTAAAAGTTTATTGTCACAAATAGAAGGAAGCATTACAACTCATATGCACAGTCTAGTTAAGGATCAAAGCTGGAAATCTTGCAGTGGCTAACATTCAAAAGTTTAAACTTTGTTATTGATCTCTTAACAAGGCAAGCAGGCTTACACTGTTTTCTCGATTGAGATAACTTTTTCTATTAAATAGTAACTTGAATAACTGAAAGCAAGTCTAATAGATAAATATACAATTTGTAACTTTTGCCTCTTATAGCTTAAACTTGAAAAGTGATTCTCTTACTCAGCTTTTTCTTCCTTGTAAGTGAAAGTGAAGTAAAATTTACACAAGCGTTTGTAGACATCTTATTAATACACAGGCCGTTTACTGCCTATAGCCTGAAAGTGACATTTGTATTGAAAAGGAAAGTGAAGTTATAATGATACAGTGAAAGGAAAGCACTAAAGCTGATTGAGATTTGAAACCGAATGAAAGAGCTGCGTCGATTTTTCATACGCCGATATAATCTAGGATGTGTATGCAAAGAATTGAGTCTAAAGAGGATAACGCGAGTACAATTTACCTCCCTAAAAGCAAAAGCCACATTTCAGTTATCTAGATTAAGATTTCTCACTATCGTTGACCATGAGCTTTTTATGACTAGGATGCTGTACCTTTAATTTCTATCCTGCCAATCTTTCTCGCTTTTGCTGGGATCCGTTTATTCTATCTATAATGTTTTGTCCATATTTAGTCATCATAAATTATCATGAATTAGTAGTTTAGTTTAGAGCACGTGCAGTGCGTTTTTAGGAGTATTATTCAAAGCGTTGATCAGTTATTATTCTATCCGTTCGATCAGTTTTCTTGAGAGAAATGGTGCTGCATCTTTTTATCAGGTCATTTTACATCAAATAATTCTAAGCATTGCTGTCTGAGAGTATATTTTGTTTTTCTCTACAAAAGCTGATAAAATGGCCTTTCAATAAAATCTTTCGTGGTATATATGGTTTTTATAACAAACTATTCCATAAGAAACATGAGGCTAAAATTGGGCCAAAAGCATGAAACATTTATGAAACACAGCAGGCTGAGCTTCAAATGTTAACTTGAAAAAACTGTTTTTAAGCAAGAACTTTTGAGCAAACTAGCAAAATGAGTCGTATCACAATTCCCTAATCTGATTGCTGTTGTTTTTGGAAGCTTCAAGAATGTAACAAACGTTTAAAGAAACATCTAAGGCTGGAAGTGACAAAATATCAATACCAGGCTGCAGTCTGAAAGCTTATTTTTTTATGGTAAAAGTGTAGAGAAATTTAAATGGTTTATTTTAGATCGTGAGTTTGTTAGAGATATATTTATATTTGATATTTAAATGCCCAATTAATGGTTCAGAAAATAAAGCACAAACGGAAATTCATAGCAACAAGAATTAGGGCTATTTTATGGTGAGAGAAGTAAAACTGTCTTTGACATTATGTGCTTGTTGCTGTCATCGTGTAGTTCTCACTTGCTTTACAATTCTTCCATTTGCAAGAACAGCGTATATACAAATTTTAAATGGCAATTTTGGAATCTCCTCATTCTCAACTGCTCAGTCTCTCATTGAATCTTTCACTTCCCATATTACCCGCAACATGTAATCACTTGCCACTGAATCCAATTCCTCCCTTTCCCCAACAAATAACCCTTTAGTCCCTTTATTATTGCATGGGAGCTCTTGAGGAGAATGCAGATTGCGGAGAGAGGGCATTAAATTACAATCTTTGATCAAAGTTCTAGCTTTGAGACGGATTTTAGCTGGAGATTTTCTTTTCTATCTTCTGTGAGACTAAAGAAGGAGAAGCCAGATGCTTTCTGATGGTCTTCTACTGAAACTCGCACGCCCCCACAGCGTCTCTTTAAGCTCTTTGCAGTGTTTTGAATATGATAAACTGTTTTTTCCTTTGATAAAGAGGTGCACGTTTGTCTAAAGCTTCGTAGGCGTATGTATCAAACGCAGAATTGAACTTATGTGAGAATTTGGCTTCTGGAGAAGATATTTTTTCTTGCCGCTCAGTAAGCGGGCTGCTCTTTCTCTCAAATCCAGCTTACTAGTTCGCGTGTGATCTCTTCCTTGTGAACAATATGTTTGGACCTGCTAATTCAGTAAAACTTGCGAAATACCACATTCTAGGACCAACTCATATGTAGGACTTGCATAGTATTACACATATCGTTTTGTAATATTTAACTTCTTGCCGATCCTCAATATTTTTAGACCTTTCGAGCTTTGACCCTCGATTATTTGGTGTAATGTCGTCTGAAAATCAAAGGAATATATTGAAATCTTTGTTGATATCTCACTTCATCATAAGGACAATAGAAGTGGATCAGAAAAATGAATTAAGTTAATCAACAGTGTTATAACTGGAATACACAAACATTCTTCATGAAGTTTGAGTCTTCATTATTTATAAAATTATTCTTAAATATCTGCCTTTCTGAGCCTTAATATTCGTACAAATGTATTCTTATTAAAAAAATGTATTCTCATATTTTTGTCGTCTACTCTAAAATGCATAATAAACGGGGGGGGCGTTTATTAATTTTGGCAAATTTGAAAACCCTCAACTTCTTATTTTGATCCCCCCGTTTATTGCTTTTAGCTATTTTTGAAGTTGCTTCAAATTTAAGTTGGTCATTTTTCCGAAGATGCAAATGCAGGGACTGCGTCAAAACTCAGTTTCTCGTCCTGTCTTGTTTTACTGTTTTTAGGTGGTGTTAATGCATCATAGGAACAGACATGTGTAGAAGCTGCTTCCTAGACGTTCGCATGTTTACTCCCCGCTTATTTTGAACCCCACCGCTAATTGGTTTTGAAAATTTGTTAGGCCCCCGCTTATTTTGACCCCCCGTTTATTATGGGTTACAATGTAGTGTTCTTTTCAGGTCATTTTGTCCTTGCTTCATGTTATTGTCGTATCGTGCCATATTTTGGTGTATGAAAGTGCATTGCATCTTATGACTATGTCTTATTGTTTTTGTATTAAATTGTATTATGTAGCACTTTGTTGTGTTACGGACCGTCTACACGATAAAACATCACCATACAAAACATCATCAAACCTGTGTTTGACGATGTTCAAGTGCACAAAACTCTATCAAATGCTGTCAAACACCCTCAAACATTTCTAGTGCGAGCACCAACCAGCATGCAGCGCAAGCGCTAATTCAGCAAACTTGAATGGTCACAAACATCATCAGATTTTTGCTGCGTGTTGTAAAATTCTCAAATATCACCCAAAATGTTTGACAATGTTCTAGATTGCATAATGAAGTAGTCTACACGATAAGACATTATATTTGAACATTATCACACTTATGTTCTATGGTGCTTGACGATGTTTTTTATGATGATGTTTTCTCATGTAGACGGACCTTTACTTAGGGGTGATTTCTAGGGGGTGGGGCCCCCTTGTTAGATTCTTTGTTTATTTTGGGGGGATCAGCCCCCCAAATTTTTGTATCATTCTTGCTTTTCAAAGCGCATTGACCTTGCTTCCAATGTTCTGTATGGTATTGCTATGATGAATTTCCTCACTACTATATGGCTATTGAGATCTTTGTATATGTTGGCTATATTATATCACAATTAGACTAAATTATCATGTCTCCATCTTTAAAAATATGGTTGTGGCTGCAAATGAGCCACACCCACTTCCTAACATTGCACCTCGAGCCCCCTTATTAAAATTTTTAGAAATCACCCCCGCCTTTACTTTTCTTGTCGTGTTTCCTCTAATATCTTTCTCTGTGGCGTGATGAATTATCGCGTCATAAGTAATGAGCCACACGTGCTTTCTAGTGTAATTACAGTAGCATCGTAAATTATCGCAACATTTTGTCATGTCGTGTAATATGTACAACTGTGGCATAATCAATGGAGCACTTCTTGATTGTCTTGTGCATATTATATTCATGCCTATGTTTATTTCATCGCAGTAGAGGCCGTTTTAAGATGTTGATGGAATTTATGCGTCATGGCATGGCCTGAATATGCGACGCTATGTCTACCTGTTTAAGCAACCAGCAACTCAACATCTTTAATCAATTATTTCTCGTGTCATTCCATAAATACCAGCAGCAAATTTCATATGACTGGCTTTTTTGTTTATGTTGGGTCCAATTTTTCAATGCATTCCTATATGGAATATTGTGACTGAATTGAGCAAGTAAGGGCCTGTACATTTCTGAGTAGTTTAGGGTGGCTTTTCTTTTTGCTTCATTTTAAATGAGCTCACTTGCCGACAAAAGTTCCTGCGTTGAGATTGGGCTCATCCATAAATGATGTCCGCACATTTTTCCAGTTTTCGCCTCTCCCTCCCCCTATCTACGCCTGTCCACTTTTGCTTAGCAGTCCCCCTCCAACCTGTCCGTGTGGACACTGAGTTGGAAGATAAATAAGAGCTGCAAAAACTATGAAAAATTAAAAACTCTTTGAAAAGACACGCATATTGTACTTATTTCTTGCTTGTCTCTTTATTTCTCAATCTTTAACACATGACGATGATGATAAAATGACTTTAAAATGTCCGCTTCTCTCTTACAGAGACCACGCCGAAAATGATATCCACTTAAAGCTAAACCCATTCCCCCTGTCCATTTTTGTCCGCATTGCTGCTAACCCCCTCCCTCCCCCCAAGGTACGGACTTCCTTTATGGATGTCCTCTTAGTGAAATGGTTTAGAGGCCAGAAGAATTTTATTTCAAACAATCTGTGTTTTGAGTAGCAATTTCCAAAATAGGTCTGTTCTTACCAGAAATAAACCCCCTTATGAGCTGCTTGATACCTAGCAGAGTGAGAACAGCCTTGTTTCAGAACCTCAGGCAAAGCAAGCATTGCTCACATTGGTAATTAATCTACATGTATCATACAGGTCTCATTATGGCTGGAAGGCGCGCAACTAGGAATTTTCGAGGACAGGAATCCAATCCACGAAAAAGAGCACATCAAAACTTTTAAAAGAAGATACAGCCTGTGAACATTATTTTTCAGATTCATAAGTGAATAAAAATACTGTGAAAGGTTTACTGATATCGTTGCTTTGAAGACTAATGATTCTTATCGCTAATTCTTCCTATGGGAGAGAAAGGAAAAGGGAGCCGGGGGTGAAGTCCCCAGGAAATTTTCAGAATCACGCCTTTTTCATCTTAGACGCCCTTTGTGATATAGAGAGGGCACTGCAAAAAGAGCACTATGGTTCATTTGCTGAAAAGGGCGAGGGTCTAGATCTCCAGGACTTCCCTAGTTGTGCGTATGCTGGAGCTTGGCCTCGAACAAGCGAGAATTTACCCGCGTCTTAAGTGAAAGCTCTTCATGGATACCTTTGATTTTCCACGTGATGCGAAGTGCCCAATCAGAATATATACATTCGTACACAGCGTTGGCTATTTTTCGTCTCTGTTATGTAAGCAACAGAATCCCATATAGAATCCAAAATAGCATATCCAGCTTAGCTGGAAGTTTTACATGAAGTAGCGTGATTCACATCCAATCCAACGTAGTGAACATTGGAAGTGACAGATCATAGGTTCTTTTCCATCGAATTATCTGTTCTTTTTGTACTTAGCTCTGAATCCTACCAACAATTAAAATTGCTCCCTGTATACTGCTTTCCTGTTAAAAGTATAAGTTAAGGTATTTGCCTCCGGTTTTAAATGCAGTTTACAGATAAAGCAGAGTGATTCACAGTTGCTGAGAGTTACTGGCAGTTTTTCCTACATCTTCAGCCCACTGCATGGTGATAATACATTTCAACCAGGGGCGTTGCTAGGACTATAAAGGTTGGGGACATAAATAAAATTTTTGACCACGCCCTCTACTGCTCTGAAGAATTTCTACTTTCCCCACCTATTTTCTCATCAATTTGCCCCCATACCCCGCGTGGCCACGCCGCTGAAGTCAACAGCGCAATGAACCAATGAAAGACTGAAGAAAAGTCCTGAATATGGTCGTTATTACGAGAGCCACCCTATGGAGTTTTAAGTGTTTGGATAGTGATAAGTCTTATGACCCCTGGCAAAAATAGGCGAGATCTAAATCTTCATAGACAATAAAAGAGGACAAATAGAGCATATTCGAATTTTAATCTTCTTCTACAGTATTTCAAGTGATTTTTTGGTGAGTTAGAGTCCAATTAGTAATTAAGAAATCACGTGATCATTTCATGATCCAGGGCATTTAGAAATCGTTAAGTTGACTTATCCGCCATAATTATTGCAACGTCATTTCGTCTAATAATCTTAGTACAGATAAAAATTAAATCTTAAGGCTCCAGTGTCTTAAGGAAGAATCTTTGCATTGAATCTAGAACGTATATCCTCGACAATTGTATTGAGCTCATTTAAGTAATGTTCTAGAAGGTATCGGCATTTGGCGGCCACGGTTTAGGCCCAAACTTGACTATTTAATTCACCTAAATTGATTTCTGTAAATCAAGCTTGATCAAACTTATGTAATTGCAAGCTTTCATTCATCAAAGCTTGCTACCAAACCTGATGAGATGTGGTTTATCAACCTGCGTTTTATTGATTCAACCCACACGTTTGGTCTAAAAAGAGTCTTACCCAACTGCTTTCATTTCGCCACAAGACATACAGGTACCTATTCTGTATGGGACATGCTCGATGTATATGAAGCTTCTATTCCCCAGCATAAGCTTTCATATTTAGGCCTTAACAGCAGACAGGATTCCCGTGCTGTTGTGGTTGTCAGCGAATCGTATTCATGAATTTCATCGTTCCTTTCTTGTCAACAAAGAGGGACGATCTGTAATGTACCGGTTTTAGATGTGACTGTATTCGTATAGGCCACTTTTCATAGAGAACACAATCAGACAACGGAGAATGAACTAAGTTTCTCTCATTCCAAATTTGGTATTTCTGCGCATCTTTCTCTTCAACATTGATTTAACATGGATAATCGTGTGTTGTCCCTCATTTCTAGGAAAGAACCTTTTATGTTGCATCATTTTTCCATTATCTATTCTGAAGCTTCTGAAAGAAAGTCGTATCAACTGTCTTCTTTTTGTAACATCAAGACCCCACTGGGTGTCCACAATGTTATCACATATAAATGGTACATCTTTATTGTCAAATCCGATATTCTGATTCCTCTAGCTTTGACATCATGCGAAAGTATCTTTAAAATTACTCATTTTCACTTACCAATTACTGTCCTTGGCCATCAGGAATCGAATTTGTTTATGAATTATGTACTAAGCATGGGTTTAAATAGCCCTTTGTAATTGTTAAGAGGAAATTCGTCATATGGAAAATATCCGCTAGTATATGTACTTCGTTAACGAACCATTTATTGCTTAGAACAAGGGGCTTGCATTGTCATAAAAAGAATTCACAGGCCCATATTGCTTTACAATATATTGCATAGTAATTACAGTTCTCTCGTCAAAAGCTTCACCTTTCACTTGAATTGAGCTCAAAAGTAAATCTCTTTGCAGTTACTCTAATACCAAACAATGGGATCGCAAACTAACCGGGAGTACATTTATAGCGAGAGCAGGGGGTTGACTCAAAGGGGGCTCAGCTGGGCGGAACCCCCTTGTTAGCATTGTTGATCATTTTTGGGGAGTTCAGCCCCCCAACATTTTTGTATTGATCTTGCTTTTCAAAGTGCATTGAAACTGTTGCCAATGTTATGTATTGTATTACTATGATGAACTGATTCACGGCTACTGAGATCTCTCAAATGTTACCTATATTATATCATAATTAGACTAGATTATAATGGTCCTATCTTTGAAAATATGGGTGCGGTTGCAACTAGGCCATACCCATTTTGACATTGCACCAAGGGCTCTCTTGTTGCAATTTTTTGGAAACACCCCTGAGAGAGAGTTTGGTCGAGAGGCAAATCACTGATTTCTTTTCGTACGCCTTGCTCGAACTCACAAAAAGAATCATAGAAAAGTTACAAGATATCACAGATATCACAAAAAATCATAGAGATTACAAAGAAATGACAGAAATCACAAAGAAATCATATGATTTCTTGAAATCAAGAAATCTCGTACACTTTTTCAGGTAGTGATTTGCTCCTCGAGCTTGGTGACACTTAGATTGGGTCTGCGACGTATTTATGAATATAAGTAGAATCTTTTGCCATGAATAAATGAACAAGTAGAAAGATAAATAGCATTTCCAAGAAATTAATTAAATTGGTGTAATATGGAGAAAAGACAGGCGTGATGTAGGTCTAGTAAATTTATGGAAGGAGGGGTGTTCTGAACAAATTTTTCGCTGGTTTTTACTTCTCATTTTGTAGTCCAATGAATTGGTATTCAGGCAGAATCAATGGCAGATGCCTACCTTTTGTTTACACAATAATTTCCCGCCAGAATTCAACCACAAAATTGCGTAAATAATTTATTCATCCAGCTGTATGACTGGTACTTGCTGCCTGCTTTAAAATAAGATCTATCGTTTTATCTGATATAAGCGTATATGACATTTGCTTTCTGATTGCCATTTTATGTCTAGTAGCTCTCTTGCATAGCTCGACTACCATGACATATCAAGGCGCTTTTTTGCCTTTGGAATGTCATCATAATGTTCTGATACATAGGATTTAGGAAATTCTATGTTTATATGAGTGTGTATTTATGTGTGTCAGTGCATGTCGGCGTGTCTATGTGTGTCTATTTGTGCATGTGTGTGTATCTGTCGGTGTATTTCAGTGTGTTTTCGTGTGTGTCTATGTGTGCCTGTGTGTCGGTCTATATCTGTATGCTTTTAGGTGTGTCTGTGTGTGTCTATTTGTGCCTATGTGTGCCTGTGTGTGTCTTTTATGCCTATGTGTGTGTGCATCTATGTAGCCAATTCCTTTATATCATCCCAAAAGCACCTTTTTTCTGTATAATTTTGTAGCAAATTGTGCGATCTTTTCTACCACATGCTTTGACAAATAAGCTGTTCCTCTTCAGCAGTTTTTGGACTGCAATGCTTATTTTCATGCCTTGAAATTGTTTTTAATTCCAGATGGCTGCTACACCTGCTGTTTTCAGTGCATTCCTTTTCGTAGCTTTGTCGTTGTCAGATTGTTGTCTTTTGTTGCAAAACACTTTTAGATTCGATTCAGAAGTGCTTAGGATCGACCTTAGCAGCTTGCTGTATTCAAGATGGCTCTCTTTTATGACAGATGCTGGCAGCATTGTTTCAGCTATGTAGTGCAAAAATGTAGGGCAGGTTTAACTTTGCATAATTTGCTTAGGACCCATCATTAGCTGCATGTAAATAAGTGATTCCGGTTCTAGTTGTGCTTGGCTAGTCTTGGATGTAGGTCCTGAAATTTTGGTGATGATAATTGTACATTGTAATACTCGAATGAAATCAGTCTTTTTCTGATGCAGAAAAAATTGACGAAGTAGCCGTGCTCTTTTTCTGTATAGTTAACATAGTTACAAACATTTCTTGTCTTCAGAAGGCAATATATCTCGCTCTGTAACTGCATTGCAATCTTAATGTTGTTTCATTGTAGTCCGTTATTTGAAAAGGTAATATTGGTAGTCACCGGATATTTCTGGAGGCTTTTGCCACCTTTTAATGTTTATCATGTTGTCCTGTTTTGCTTTTCCTAGAATATCCTTTCTTAGACCACATCAGTTTATTTTTAACATGTATTTCCATATCGTACATTATGAGTCATGTTGTGTTGTTGTCGCAGTTAAAATCTATCAAGCTTCTTTTAGTTACATAATAAAACCGAGTTGCATTATGTGTAAGCGCATTGCTGCAATTATAGGAAAAAGTTCGCTTTGAAGTGAGTCGTTGAAGTGGGATGTAGATCAATTAGATAGTCTACAATATACGCTCTTTGTTCAGCAAATATGCTGATGTTGCAAGATATTGCTTCTATCATGATGAACCTTCTTAAAGCCTACCTCCTTTTTTGGTAATTCTTTTGTATTCCCCACGAATATTGTTGTATTATCATCATTGCATAGTAATGACAAGAAATTTCATCACATGATTTAACTTCTAACAAGCCTTACGATATGAAACCGCTATGGCCTTTGTATTGTATAATAATTAGAGCCTTCCCTCAATAGAGAAGTTGTTTATGCATTAGATTGATCTTCTCATCCAATTCCTGAAGGAGTTTTCTATCAACTAATTGGAGATGTTTGATTCTTCACTTGATGTTATTAGCATTTGATTGTCCATTTTTTCGACGTTCAACTGCATTAACAACATTAGATTTGCATTCAAATGTTGGATAGTAGTGTTCTTTGACATAGAGTTTTTCTTTTTCTGCGCTGGTTCTTTTACTTCTTATCAGCATGTATCTTATAGGATTGGAAAGACGTTATTATCAATGAGGCGTGATTTGTTGTCTTTCCCATAGCCTTTCATATGCAACAATAGCGTCGAAGGTGTTGCGAATTTTGGCTCCTAATTCATTAACATAGACTATTAAATTATCCTTCTGATTTTATCGTATCTTGTAAATACCAAACAAGATCCGATAGTTTTTTTGGATAGTTTATGAGTGCAAGAAAACATGGTTTTCTCTGGCTTGCGCGTTATATGATAGTCGTTGCTCAAAGAATTTCCTCTACCGTACCTCATACAAAGAATTTGTTTGATATCCTGGCATCATTTGTGTGTGCCACTATGCATCATTATTCCTTTCATACATTTCAATAAATTTGTTTATGGACGTCCGCTTTACTCTCTTAACCACCAGGGCCCCCCCTGCTAGAGAATTCCTGTGACGTTGTTTAGCTGTGTAATTGTGTGTCCCTTAGGATAACAATTAATTTCAGGCCTGGCTGAATCATTTTGAATTGGTGACAATGCGAAAGTAACGGTACAGTGAACAAAAATCTTGATCGCTTTGTACATCGTGATATGCACACAGAAAGAGAAACGCTAAAGAATCCCTAAGCCATCTGTTTGCAATTTTAAAGATTTTATCCCTAACTTATATTGGGCATTTCTGTAAATGGTAGCCACTTGAACACATGAAATATTGGCAGGCCTTCTGGTAACTTATATGCTTGGTTATTGATTGTAAACAAGTCGATAGAATTTCTCCTCCATCCATTGACAATAATTTGAAATGAATTCGACAGAACGCATTCCCACAATTTCATTGTCAAAGTGTTAAACCAATGAATCATGAATATAGCGCACCTTGAATGGAGCTTTCAATATTAGCCAATCGAAGCCAAGCTCTTGCTCACGTGCCGCGATCTAGAACAGGTCAAATGCATGACGTCTCGGCTTTTATAGTGTGTATGTGAGCGAATTGAGAGTAACTTGCCCAAAACACTTGAGCGACGCTACGAGCTCATACGCTGCTGTCAGCGACATTGCAACATCTTTGACCCGCAAGTAGACTTGAACAGACAAAAAAGAAGCAGATATGCCAAGTTCGCTGTTAACAGACATGGAACGTGGGAGTAATGGACCAACTTTAGACGATCACAGAGCAATACAACTTGCACTTGAACTATCTATGTTAGGCCTTGATGAAGAGACCAATTTTGGAGAGAACCGTGCCAAGAAGAGTATGAACATGACCGAATGTGTACAAGTTCCTACGTCGGAGCATGTCGCCGAAATAGTCGGTAGACAAGGTAAGATATGCTATTTCTCTAAGAATGAACTCTGTTTACATAGGAGTCTTTTTAGAAAAGTTTGCCCATATGCTTTGTATGAGGTAGATTGATAGGACAAACACGCGGCGCGATTCGCCAAATTCCCATACTCATACATTCATTGTTCTGCTCTTTTTCGTACAGGTTGTAAAATAAAAGCCTTGAGAGCAAAAACGAATACGTACATTAAAACACCCGTTCGCGGAGAAGAACCTGTCTTCGTTGTTACGGGCCGAAAGGAAGACGTTGCTATGGCTCAAAGAGAGATCCTGCAGGCTGCAGAGCATTTTAGTCAAATTAGAGCAAGTCGGAAAAATAGTGCTAGCATTGGACCTACTTCCCTCGGTCCTAATTCGCCAACTATTCCCGGACATATCACAAAGTCAGTGAGAGTACCGTACAGAGTTGTTGGGCTTGTCGTCGGCCCGAAAGGTGCTACAATCAAGCGTATTCAACAGACTACGAACACATACATAGTTACTCCATCAAGAGAAAAGGAGCCGGTTTTTGAAGTAACTGGACTCCCAGAGAACGTAGAGAAAGCAAAAGGCGAGATTGAGCAGCACATAGCCTTGCGAACTGGTGGTATTTTGGAGCACAATCCGTCAGAGAACGGCGATGTACACCTGAGCAACGGCTTCGCTTCGCCGCTTTTCTCTCCAACGGGCAATACGAGTTTCTCAGCGTTCTTAGATCATAATCACGCACCGCATAATCACCAAAGATCGAGCTCCTCAGATTCATACAGTGGCTATTACGCTAGTTCAACTGATTCATCAAAGTTCTCTGATTTTGGCGTAAAGAGTCCTTTTGCTAATAGCGGTTTCTTTCCCAATGATATTGTCCCCTCGCCAACCGCCGAGTTGGATTCCCCACGAAGTTCAGCATTTGACCCAGCACCTGGCTCGCCAGCCCCAAGTATGTGGCCAGATTTTGTTGGTCAACGTTCTTCACTGAATCGGGCAGTTGGAAGCAATTCAGTACACATGTCAAGGCTAAACAGCATCCCCTCAATGGAAAATAGCAGTGATGTGGAGCCCCTTAACCTCAGGCAGCCTCCCATTAGACGCATGATGTCCGAGCCGATGAAGCGTGAAATACTTCCTGGTAACCCAAGCCGTGGCAGTTACTCATCTTTTAGTCCTACTGATCTAATTAATGTTAGTCGCAATGGTGAAGTCGTTTACTCCAATGGCCCGCTCAATGGCTTATCGTCCCCTACAGTTGACGTGTCAGCCAGTGGTTCCCTTAGTGATGGCAGCTCCGGTTCCCAAGCTTCAAGCCCTGGGGCAAGTTGGAGACGTGGAAATATGCTGGATGATGCACTTAAGAGAAAGCTATGCCATATCTGCAAGAGCAGTGATGTTGTTGCTGCATTGGTGCCCTGTGGACACAACTTATTCTGCATGGAATGTGCTTTGAAGATGAGAAGCGAAAGTAAGGAGTGTCCAGCATGTGGGAGGCTGGTGGAGCAGGTAATAAGAATAATTCCTTATTGATAAACTGAAAATTTGCAAACAAATATTTGGTGGTGTCTTTAGAATGGATATGTCTGAAGAATGGATGGTTTACTCTGAGAATCATGGCAAATCAGGAGAAATAGTGAGTAAAAATTTGTAAATTTATCATTACCATGCAACTATTGATGCTTCTCTATTTTAATTGAAAAAGATAACCAGCTATGCCATATATATTTAAATATTTAGATTTTGACTGGAGAGTGTCTTTGGCAGATTAGTTTTATAATGATAGATCAGATAATGTTAAAATAAAAATTATTCTTTACGTAATCATTATCATTATTATTATCATATCATTATACCCAGCATGCATTGCGCTGTTATTTTAGAACAGGGATAAAATGTTTAAAAATTTTGCTTGGGGGTATTGCTTATGGTTGTATCAGACAACTGCAGTTGGGGGTTCTAGCAAAAGATGTTAGTCCAGTTATCTTTGGCACCGAATTGAAAGGGGGCCTCCGATTGTAGATTTATGAAAATTTTACCACCCATTTCCATGTATTAAACCCCTCCCCCCAACTAAGCAATTTTGAAGAAATTCCAGCTCCCAGTGCTGTTAAATTAAGATTTTTAAAAAGATATTAGTAAGTCGAAGTAAGACTTTGTGAACGCAAATTAAGAGTAACAACTAAGGAAATCAAAACAAACTATTTTAACAACTAATTGCAATAATTTTGAAAATTTTAGGTCCCCATACTGTCTATTAAACAC
>OLMO02000294.1:8399529-8417104 GCA_900291935.2 Cassiopea xamachana | reverse complement strand
CCCCCCCCCAACTATTAGCAATCTCCCAAATTTTGCATTTTTAGCAAAAATACCAACCCCCACCTTGTTATACTCCCCTCTGTTTGGTACCAAAGAGCACTCTCTGTGTACACCCAGTTCAATTCAGGCAGTTGCGTTTGAAGTCATCAAAACAACGTTAGCTGGATTCTAGCGGCTCTAATATGAAGAGCTCTGTTCTGGAACAGTTGTGGAAATCTGAATAACTTTGCATTTTATTTCAACTTTTGCAGAATCCCTGACTGTTATATTTTATTTGCACTCTCCAATTCTTGACAAATTTTCGTCTGATATAACAAATTATTACAAAGTTATATGGGTTATAATTATATTTTATATATAAATTTTATATCATATTTGATTTGGTCAGCCCTTTCGCCTTTATCGTTCAGGTGTCAAGGATATCTGCAGTAGCGCAATATTTTCACAACAGGTTTACAGCCCGGTCGAAAATAAATGTAACATTCATGGTTAGGCTTCTTTCTTTCTATGGATTTAATGAGCTGAAACAGGCTGAGAACAATATTAAAAACACTTTCGCTATCCTAAGTGAAACTACTTCACATTCCTCACTTTCTTAGTTTCTACGTTAAAAATGTCCACCCTAGGCATCCATATTTAAGGCAAAACACACGTGCGTTTCACCAAGAAATCTTTATACCTTCATTAGCTGATATTTTGTAGAGTATTTGCTGCACGAAAGGTATAATCACCGGAAGGAATGGTCAAATTATTATCAATTCATATCACTGCCCATTTCCAGCATTTCCATAAATTCCTTTACCACCAGACAGGTATTTGATATGATTTCTACGACATAGTCTTTCTAATCGTATTTGTGAAAGAATAAAACGTTAAATAGATTGACCCGATAAATATTAGATTTTGTTGAGTTTGGCCTAAAATGCTGTTGATTTTAGTTTGGTTTGAAGGGTGAAAATTAGTAGTTAGGAAATCTATTAATGACAATAAACTCTGTCCTAGAGCAGAAGCGAAAACAGCTTTGACCATTCCTGTCCAGTCAGTCTTGAGTTTATTAAGTGGAGTGAGCCTTGCGCTGTACTCATATCTAAGGGAAGAAACAAATATAGGCATCACATCGTGTACTTGAAGGAGGGCTTTTCAATCGCCTGTTTTTTTCTGATAACCTTTGAGGTGATGGGGCTATTTTAAGAATCAAATGTGAGCCTTATTTTTTGTTTAGTTGAATGAAAATAACAAATGTTCATAGTCGGTACTTTTAGGAGTGATAAAGAAGCAGTTCAAAGCGGGCCTAATAAGCGGTAAACACTGCTGTTGAAGTTGCTTGTAGGTTAGTCTTATAAATACAGAATGCCCGAAAAAAGCGTGCATTGGTAAATTTATTGCATCGAATGTGGGTAATTGCCTTTGCCTTATTTCCATCCATAACTGTAAATGGATCTATACGACGTCAAGAATTAAATCTTATTGCCTTGGTAGCACTTGCTTTGGCCTCTCTACAATCTCCCTCTCCCCCTCCCCCCCACCCAACGAGTGAAACTTTAGCCTGGTACGATGTCATGGACTTGTAGCAAGGCAGCATTGCACAATTCAGTTGTTTGTTTAGATCATTCACTGTAGTTCATTAATAAAGAGATGCTTGAGCATAGAGACATAGAAGCAGCGTTTCTACCTATTAAAATAGTTGCTTTTTCTACAAGCTTTCTGTAGCAGATATGTTTCTTCTGGTTTCCATCCCCTTTTTGATGTATCTTTGCTTTGAGCCATTCTTGGATGTCATAATGTGGGATAAATAGTCGGTCGTTCAGATTCTCTCTACAATTGCCTCTGTCATTGCAGTCTGACCATTTCATCATTTCTTGTTAATTAGCGTTCGGAACAAGTTTTACAAAGACATGAATAGCGCGCCAAACTTTCCTGTGGTTACTTTACGAGCGAAGGTAATTAACCTAAGCATAATGGAGTAATATTGACCAAGACTCTGCACATATGCGCATTATAGTCCTTTGCTGACTATGCAACCCCCAGCTGCTTCCATGAAAGGCATGTATGGCTATTCTGTCACCTAAAATTATACTATGAAGTTTTTGGTCAATGTAGTGGCAGGCTGAGTCAATAAGGGTACGTACAGGTCTTCAAGAACAAGCAAGAGACACTGTTCATGGTAGACTTCTTGCTTTTCCTACCGTTGTTAAATTGTCTGTTCTTTTGCACCCATTTGTCTCCACTCGACTATAATAATCCTCTTTATAGTATTGACTCCATAATGCTTGAGGTGATTGGACAAATCTTCGGGGCTATTTTTGCCACATGATTCTCTTTGTTTAGAGATATCGTGTTATTCAAAGATTGAATAGAGTAAAGGGCGATTTTTATCAGATGAGGTAGATTAGTGGTCTTTTTCACATGCCAACAATCGTAGTTAAATCTGAAAACAAAATTACAGTCCATGGTGTGGTATATTGGAATTGGTTTCACTTTGAAAACACCCAGATTACGTTGTTGGGAAAGATTTTTAGAATATATTGTATGGTTTGTTGCAGAGGTAGCGAACTAGGCTGGATTTTTTCTACTGAAAGTGTTCCCAAGACACCAATGTACTCAAAAAGCTCGTGTTTAAAAATAGCTGACTTGAAAAGTAGATAGGGTAAAGATAGAAGATAAGAAGCGCAACATTGGAATAAATTAATTGGAGTAGGTGGGAAGATAACATCCATGAAGACTTTGAACTAATCTACATACACATGCATATATATATAATATATATATATATAAAATCTGTCTCGAATTCTTAGCAAGAGAAACGCCTTATCTACATTACGTGAAGACTTTTTACTACTGAATCAGTCTTGATGATGCGAATTTTTAGTAAAGTTTCTGTATCAAATTTTCACATCCATACCCAACTGTTGCACGGCAGTACTTTGTGAATGCCTTCAATTTAATTCAAATTTTACTTCGTTAGACCCTGACGTGCAGAAACCGCGCGGCAGATTTGAGGAGAATTAGCTACTCCAAAACCAACACATAAAGTTTGGCTGTCGTTTCATCAATTTTTTACTGTAGGTCGTTTTTTCTTATAAATAAATAACTCAAAAATCCCGCAAGTTGACGGGCTTCCTCAATCTTATCCCGACTCAGTATGTTGTACTTCAATGATTTTTCACAGACTTCCTAGCAAGCTTCAAGGAATAGTGTATTTTTTTGAACTCACTGTCATGAAAGAAGTTTGCTAGGAAAATATTGATTATTTTTTGCACTTTCGTTGCTAAATGCGCATTATCTTGTAAGCTTGAAAGATTACTAAATCGCAAATATCCATAAATTATTTATGTGCACAGTAGCGCACCCGAGAGAAATGAGCTCTCAAGATTTGCATTTGCTTTACTGGGTCATTGCCAGCACGTTTCACCTGAACGACTTGCACCTGCACTCACAGTTACTTTGCATGTTGACTTCCTTCCTTTATCCGACATCTCCATAACTCTCTCGCTTCATATAGGCCTATTTTCCAAACTTTCTGAAATTTTGCTAACGAGAAGCGCTTATTTTGATCCGTTTACGCTTGTTTCTTGCTACTTTCTTCAGATTGCTTGATTCATTCCTGTACTTTGTGGCTGCATTTTCCGCACTATCCATGTTTCTCGCTGTTTTCAATATTTCATTTCTGACCATATTTATATTTGAGCTCTTGCAAAAGCCCATTAATCTTATCCAAAATTCCGATATTTTGAAATATATCACAGTGCACTGAGTTGGAGTATTAATCTGCCAATGGAAAGTATTTGATATGCCATGCATCTTTCTCCTCATGTGTCCTCGTAAGAAAATTCAGCAAGAACTGTGCTTTTGAACTGGTTCTATTCGAGTTCTTGCGTTCAAGGTCTAAGGATTTGCACCTAAGCTTCTATACTTGCGTATTGTTTCCAATTATAACTGCAATATCTGCAAAATGTTTTTATTTTCTGGCCTATCCATACTTTGCAAGTATATGCAAAGACTAGAAAGGACGGTTTGAACTGCTTCAAAACATCATCTGTTCCTATTCAATTATCGTGCACTCGTAGAGAGAGTATATCGTGCCTAGTGCATGTGCTCGTGCTTCTGGTATGTTGGTACACGTTAATGCGAGTTTTTATAATCGGGTGCATAGACTTTAAAAAGGACGTTTTTGCCTGTTAGGCGTGCGTTTACAGCGTACGAAAAAGTATATTTCTAAATGCCTCTTAAACGATGGTAGTTGTTCCGATTCAGTTTGTATGTGTTCGGCGTAGACGACATTTTTTGCGTAGTGGTATAAACTGCTTCTTTTCGAATTAAATGTTCTTTATATTTAGGGCGTAGGGTTTGTATTGAAATGCTTATAGACACGTGTGCAATTAAGAGTGAACTAATATCTATAAGAGGCCTTATAAGGATTATTCAGCTAGGAATTAAGTATTTCTATTTAAACGAAAACATTTGTTTGGCTCCTTTTAGGGTATGACAATTTTTAGTACTTCTGGTTGCTAATTTTTGGACGTAGTTCACTCTACTCAAGAAGTGGAGCCGTTAGACAATGTTTTCGTTACATCTCGCTTTGGTCTTCGGGTATGCAACTATTGCGAGATGTCAGGAGGGCCCATAAGTTGACAAATTTAGTTGGTACCCGAACAGAAGGCAAGATGGTATCTGTCATCATTATAGTTATGATAGGATTCCTAGGAGATATTCTCACACCTTTTCATAATAGACCAAAAAGTTATTCAGAGGCCTGTCTAAGTTTACTTGAGTGAAAGCATCTAAGCACAGTTATCATATTTTACTTATAATTAGTGTACATTATAAAGATATCGGCAAGCGTGCAGAGACCATAGTAGATACAGTTAAGAGAATATTTTTATTTTACACACACTATGTATGATGATTGGAGATATTTAAAATGGCAGATTCTTTATTTTTGTTTCTCGCGTATTAGAGCAATAAAGATCGTTGGCTTAATCAACGTATGGTTAAACATATTACAAATCTTTAAAATTATCACTGAAAACAAATTTATTCATTTCAAGTACCTTCCTTAGAAATATTGCCAATTTCCTGTTTTGGTGCATTGATATCTGGCTAGTCCCTTTCACCAATTTCTTGTTTATCAATCACTGTCAACCGTACCAGTCCCCTCAGATTTCTACTTCTCTTTACTTAGATTTTTGATAACAATACTATCAGGGAACCCCTATCTGTACTTCCTGTTGTAGTGAGTCTTTTGGTTGTTTTGAAGAAGAAAAAGTAATGCACCAGTCAAAATGAATCCCCACTCCCCCTTACTTCGGGACATTTGGGGCATTGGTGGGGAGGATTTTTCACCCTTTTAGCTGTTTGTAGTGTCCGCACAACGTGCGGGATTGACACATTTTAGCAACTCCACTAAGCAATGTGGGACTTTTGTAATGATGTCTCAGTAATCCAATACGCTATTGTGCTTAAAATATCCCCAGAGGTGAGGTATTTGTCCCTATATAGTGTCTCCACATAGTGTCCCCATATATTGGGGCATTTTTCCGGTTTTGCTCACATTTCCGTACCAATCCCCACCTGTGTCCCAAAGTGGGGGGGGTAGGAGTTCATTTTGACTGGTGCATAACTTTTGGCAACCAATGCTTGAAATTCCTGTGTTGAATGCCCAGATTTAACCATTCATTAAGGCCTGCTGCAGAAAACCTGGTACTCAATTCACATGTTGCCATAATGTTTGAACAAGTAGGGGTCTCCTAGCAGACAAGAAGTGCTGGAAATGATAGGCCCAACAGACGGTTACAGTGAGGATTTTACATTCTCTTGTCTTCGAACTTTTTAATGAGATAACTGCCATTACTTGAACCACAGCTTCCTTTATCTTCAGTCACGTCTTTTCATAGCCAGACAAGAATCCTGCCTCGCAATTTCTCTGTATTAGATTTATTTTTCGTTTCTAATTAGTGAACACTGGAATGAGAAATTTAGTATGAACTTTAATGTGTACCCACTAGAGAGAGTTTTATAGTTAACTTCAAAGGCCTAGTGCTATCTTTACTAAGATTGACCTTCGAGATAATTGTCTCACCCATATTTTTCTGCCTCATTTTCAAACAAAATTGCCTCCATATCACACGAAAGTATCTCTGTTCTTTGGTACCTTTCCCAATATCTTAGTACGAAGCCAGGCTTTTGGAGAATTTATTCTTTTTCATAAACACGTTATGTCATTGTTAAATATGACCTTTATGAAAGATATCTCAATAATGATACTTCAGAGTCTTTTTAGTATTGCATATATTAAGAGTTTTAACCTTAAATCAAATGAGCAATTCAATTAACGATAACTTTTTCTTAAAGAATTTCATTGAATAGTGGAATTAGATAAAACAGCAACAGCAATTTGGAAGATGCGTGATTTTGTGTTTGATCAATGTGGCATAAACCGCATCCCTCTTCTATTGACACGCAAAGAACCAAAGGCATTACGATATCGACGCATATTACGTGCCTGATTGGGTATTTTCAACAAGCTGTGTAGGTTATGTGGTTTTGAATTACAATGCACTGTAAACCTTAGCTAATTTTGATTATAGTTTCACAGGCAACCTCACTTTCCCATCAAGGTCATTTAATCCCTTTTAGCAGCAACTTGCCTTTGTAATATTTCGCGAATAATGAGATTCTCTTTTTGAATCTGATTTCTGTAAAGCAGCCATATTTCTTTGACAAATTCAATGCTTTTTACACAGTTTCTCGTCTCATTTCATAAAATCGCATCACTCTAGTTAAAGCATTGGTTCTTCAACATGGTTTAGGCCAGAACTTTCCTGTACTAATAAAAATCTTTGGACAATGGCTTTATTACAGACGATATCAAGTTATTTTCGGCTAATTTCTTGCCTCAGCAGGATTCCAATCTTTTTCAGCCTATCCATAAGTACATAAGCTCTAAATGAACCATAAAACCAGATTGGAATCGTCGAGCGTATCGGACGTCAATGATCACGTGACTTGTTGCTGTTGCTGTTGCATCCATTAAAAAAATTACGGTATAAGAATTCACAGACATCTGTTAGCGTATTTCGTATTTAAGAGTTCGTGTAAAAGGGTTGTAGATAATACTATTCTATTGTTTATAATGAAACTCATTTTGATAAAGCGATTGTCTGCTTATTCTTTTCCACCTGAGCCTTACTTGGGGGTCAATGAGATCTACTGCACACCACCGTTTGGTCAGTCAACCAGCACGAGTTTGTTTCGTGCATGATTTTAATCAGTGGTTACGTCCACTTGAAGGCAGGGACGGATTCAAAACTGGATTTTGGTGGGCCATGGCCACGTTTTATTGTCTTTTTCATGTGAGAAGTTTCTTAGCGCAGTTGTTTGCTTTAGAAAATATTACCTTTTGGGAGGGGCCGTGGCCTCCCTAGATTCATCCCAGCATGAAAATCTAAAAAATGGCTGTGGATGGGATTGCAAAAATATCCTATGATGTTCACGCAGATTCCAACGCGCATAGAAAATACTGTAAATTAGCAGCCGTCTTGAAGGCCTTTTTGTAAAATCTCGCGTCATAAACCAACAATCCCTTGTATATTTGGTTTTTATTACGAAAGAATGTGCGCAGAATAGAATTTTCTACATCTGACTTTCGTCCTGTGTTTGTATAAGAAGAGACAGGAGGAGATGCATTTCCATGTGGAGCAATTGGTGTGAAAGGTAGACGGGTTTTATCTCTTCCATCTGCAAGAATAGAAGCAGACTTTCATTCTTTCTCCTTCAAAACAGAAACAATTACTTGCAGTAGTCAAAATTAAGAAAAGACGTTTTGAACTGAGAAAAGTGCCTAATATCTGTTGCATAGACACTATTGTACGGCAACTAAACTTATAATGCACACTTAGAAACACAAAAATACACACTAAAGAATTCACACAAAATAGATCAAAATATGCATACCTGCATGTAGATATAAATGTATACAGTATTAATTTATACATGCCTGTTTATGGATTATGCAAGGACATTCACGCATTCGCAAGGATGTGTCATAATTGACCAATGAAATGGGGGGTAGAACCGCGAATTTGCAGGCTGCGCATCGTATGGCTTTTAAGCATATGTCGTATTAAGCGCCTATAAGCCCCCCTGCAGATAAGCTCACCTCCCTAACGCATGCCTTACTCCACGTATAAGCCCCCCTGCAGATAAGCCCTATAGGGGTGCTTCTTGGGTAGAAGCAAAAAGTAAATTCACGAATAGTATTGTAGCGGGGTGAGTGGCCAAGCGGCCTAGCCAGTTCCATTAGCTTAACTGATGGTAAGCATGGCTGTGTACAGTCAGAAACTGGATGGGCGACCTCCAGATGAACGACGAAAACAGCTCACTCTGCCGTCCTTCGGAAGGGGCGTTAAATTAGGGGTCCCATGCCTGGTGCGGTATGCATAGTAGGCCTAAATTAGCTGAAAAAGCTAGGTATAACATCCTACTCAAAATAAAGTAAACAACAACCTTTCGTATCATATCTTTAACATTCTTTCTAAGAAGCTTTGTACCACAGAACTTATAGATACAACGTATCTCAATGCCTCTACCTGGACTTTGAGACAGAAAGGAGTGCCAATGATAGTGAAACTGACTGTAAAACTAGTGACGAAGAGGATCCATACACCACTTTTTTATAAGAAAACCATCATTTTGCCTGAGCCTCAATTTTCTTAAATTTTTCCCGAAATTGAGCCTGAGATTTTCCTAAATTTTTCTTAACTTTTACTAAGATAAACTGGCTACAATGGTTTACACTTTCGTTATTAATATTGTACACTTGAATTTGAATTCCATCTTTACCATTTTGAATGCAATAATGACGAAGTGTCGATTTTTAGCCAATAAAAACACTAAATTTTTGGAAATTGAGCATCGTGATTTTCTTAAGATTTTCATAAGATTTTGACCATTTGAGCCTCATTTTCTTATAAACTTTTTTCTTATAAAAAGAACGTGTAAGCACTCTTTTGTAGTTGTCATGTATATTGTTGTCAAAGATAGTACTCTCACTGTTTAAGATTGCAAACTGAAAATCTTGTATCTTTTCCTCACTGAAAATTTTTCGTACACCTCGTATAACTCCACCCCGGCGGATAAGTCCCCCGCAGATAGCCCCAGAAAAAAGTCTTACAAGCACATATAAGCCCTGGGCTTATAGGCGGAAAAATACGAAACGATAGGTGCAAGCTATGCGTCTTATGGCGTTTACACATATATGTGAGCGCTTTATGCATGCTTGCCGCGCGGAGATGCTATAGCTGAAAACTAAAGCGAGACCCTTGTTAATTATTGATTATTGTTATTACTTCTGACAATTGATTTATAGACAGATAGTGAATCAGCTAATCTGGAGTTAATTAGTGCCCACTTGTAGGCCAATTATGTTGATGAGGAATAAGAAACTAATATTTACAAACAGTTAATTGTAATAGTGCTGTTTGAGAATTCTATTGACAAATTTTAGAATATAGGCCACGAAATATGGCGATTATATTTACTGTTTGTGAAAGATGGTTAGGACTATTGTAGTCAATGTTTTTATGTGTTGTATCTCCTTGCTCTTTTCGTATCAATATGAAAGTATACTAATGTTGTTGTTAGAAAAGCTGGAAACAAAATTTATAGCCTGACTCCACTTATCAAGCCTTTTCCTTCTCAATTACATCCCATAAAGGGCAGATCCGATCAAGTTTTGTTTTGGGTGTGTAGAAGAATGTTTTCTGGACCATACTCTTTTCGTACTAAGCAACGCCCCACTAAAATCAGCTGCCTTTTTTACTCCTTGCCCCAGGGAGGGGTAACTCGAACAAATTTTATAAGGGTCCACCCGCGAGTTTCAAGATTCACCAAAAATCATCAAATGTATTACGTCATGAAACCTATTCAAAATGGCGTTGTTGAGTGCAACAAATCACTGAAAAGCCCCCCAACGGTATGGTGTTACAACGTGAATCCTCACCCAAAAATATCGGATGGACCCCCTGTTCATAAAAGGCTCAAGTGATCCCTTGGGCTCCTGGCCTGATAACTAACTTTTAAGGGTATCTTTAGCCAGAATTTTTGAGGTGTATAATATCCACTTCTGCAACTGTTCTTTGACACTGAAGAGATACCATATTTCCTCAAAAGAGCGCCTGGGGTGCTAATTTAAAAGTTAGTCTTCGAGGGGAGGCGTTCATTTGAGGGGGCGTTCATTTACAAATTTTCTTCTTTGGGGGTCCTTATTTCATTTCGTAGACGTACAGACACAATCTTTCCCAATAGCTGTGAGTAAACACATAAATGCAACATATGAAGAAGCAGGAAATGCAAGGAAAAGAGAAGCAGTCGACAAACTATATGAAAGTGATTACACATTCTGACAACTTCATAAACGTCCAAGTCGCTGGTAAACGAAGCGCGAAGTCGGCTTGGTCATCCTCGCTCGATGCACGTTTTTTTTATAGGTAAATCATCATTTTGCCTGAGCCTCAATTTTCTTAACTTTTCCTGAAATTGAGCCTGAGATTTTCTTGAATTTTTCTTCACTTTTTCTGAAATAAACTGGCTAAAATGGGTTAAGCATTCGTTATTAATATTGTATACTTGAATTTGAATTGCATCTTAAACATTTTGAATGCAATAATGACGAAATAGCGAATTTTGGCCAATAAAAATACTTAATTTTCGAAATTGAGCCTCCTGATTTTCTTAAGATTTTGACCAATTAAGCCTCATTTTCTTATAAACTTTTTTCTTATAAAAAACCTGTATAAAGCGCACATAAAAGGCAAAAACTGCCTTTATACTGCAAACAGAATTGAAGAAAAGGAAAGCACTTTCTAGCCACATAAACTTTTTTGTAGAAAACATGATTGTGGCCAGACTTGCAACAAATTTTTCAATGGTTTAATTGATATCTCTCGATTTTTACCTCCATTTCCCCCAATTCTTGGGGCTTGTAGGGTGCCTCTGGGAAGATGTTTTGGTTCTGGCGCGAGCATTTAGGACCGGATGCCCTTCCTAACGTCACCAATGGCCTGCGATGGGCCTCGAACATAAGGCCACGTTGGTCTGAGTCGAGTGGATTACCGCTAGGCCACGGCTGCTCCAATGGTTTAATTGATATAACATGTTTTATTTGAATGGTTTGGTTTGCCTTGTTTTTATTCTCTTCGCTATCGTTGGCAAATCGTTATGAAAGAGGGGCGCTAATTAGAAAATATTTACTTAGGGGAGACGTTCATTCGAGGGAGGCAGTCTTTTGAGGGGGGAGGGGCACTTTTTCGAGGAGAGACGGTAAGGCCTGTTCATGGACATTTTGACTGCCTTTTTGCATACGGTTGACAATCAAAGTAATTATGCTGAAATAGTCCTTAGAAGCATGAGGGAAAGCTAAAAAGCAAAAGCCTGACTGCAAAGCACTTTACGTCATTGTATCCTAGTATGTTTATTAGTTCTGAAATTCATTTTGAAGTTAAAGTATCTGCAGCTTGCACATGATTCATCCTAACTCACACTTGCCAATGATTTCGAGCGTTTGCCAGTCTTGTAAGATCCCTCAATATCTCAGAGCATGCCATTTCTATATGAGATTTTGATAATACATTCTCTTTTTATAAGAAAAAGCTTTTATGAGCATTAAGGCTAAGAATTACTGAAGTTTAGAATAGTTTAGGAACAATGCAAGGCGCAAGCTTCATCAAGATGTTGAATTTTTTAGTATTCGAGTATAGTATGTCTTGTAAGTTAACATTTGCACTATCGCTACAATATATATTATTCTGTTCCCAGTTTGTTTTGCATTATGGTGAAGTAAGACATCAACAAAGATTTGAGTGTATTCCTACGATTTTTCAGGCGAAGTTACACCGTTGACTCTTAAGAATCATTTATGAATAATCTTAGGCTCAAGACCAAGAGATTTCAGAATATTGAAGCTTAGTAAAAGTTAGACATTCTCATAAAGAGGAAAGATCTTTAAGGTGTAATGTGTAATGAAGAAGTGTGTAATGAAAGATCTTTAAGGTATTAAATCTTATACTAGCAACATTTATAATCATTAAGTTTTCAACGCTTTGATATTTTTGCAGCTTAATACAGCTAAATTGACGAAATGGAAGCTGTTCTGATCGGTATTTCAGTAAGATTTTCTAACTTAATTGTTTGGTATGTGCAATGCCTTAAGGGTTCTTTTCACACATTGAAATATACCTCTCAAGATATTAATGATGATACATGAAAGCATAGCAAGACCATTCTCTAGAGAGAAGAGAATGCTGGGGAAGAATTCACTTGGGGCACTGCATGTAAAATTGCAGTCACAATGGACAGAAAAGAAAAGACAAGCATTTGAAGCTAGTTTGAAGATGGCCTACTTGCTCTCTATGGCTGTTGAACAGGCTTTCACAGAGTAGTTCTAAAGGATATCATTTATAGTTTTGAAGCCAAGAAGAGTGGAGCACGATAAGCCTTTTGATGAAATTGTACTTGCGACACATGTATGTACACTTTTTACTTGTTTCGATGAGCTTAGCATTACGTATGACGTATTTACTCTATACAGTTGACTAAGCGAGTTTACTGGCCGTTATCTTCTATCTGTTCGTGTAATTAACTAACACTCTTATCAAAATAACTGTTGTTGAAATCATGCTGTTGCTTTTATAGAATTGCTTAATCAGCATAGGACCTACATTGTTTGCAAAAACGTTGAACCCAAAACAAACCAGAAATTATCCCCTTGTAGAAAAGACGACTTGAACTTTAAATCGTGCTATGACCTCCGGGAGGTATGCTGTCTTACTCCTGTCCCAAAAGAATGCCTTAGGCCACGTTAGCTGGAAAATATTCCGGAACTGTCAGTCCGCATAAGCAAAATTGATGATGTAAAGAGCCCTTGCAAGCAACCTTAATGTTTCCAAAGCAACGTTAAGGATCACTAAAACGAATTCAAGCTTCAAAATTGTATGTAGTTTTTAACGCATAAATACTGTTTTTGGCCAACAATTCTTGCTGCAAAGTGAAGATTTATAATAGTCCAGCACAATGACTTCCGCTGTTTTGGTGTTTAATTTAAGCTTTGGATTTCAAACCGCAGACAGTGTTACTGTTAAAGGTGCACCATATTTACTTGTAAATATGACTTGACCCTAGAGAAGAAGAAATCTCCCTATGCATATCAACATGGAAATCATCTCTGTGAACATGACTTTTAATGCATGAAACAGCTAGATATTTGCATATTCTTCTTCTCCTGAGATATTCTCTTTGCGTACAATAGACCGCTATGGCCAAGTGTGTTAAGCTTTAGAGTGTCAGCTGCAAAATCCTGTTTTTATCCCATAAATTTGAATAAATTGAGAAGTCCTCGTGCAAATTTTTTGATAAAGATGGTCTTCTCTGCGTGCTACAAGCTGAACTTGATGGACAGAAATTGACTTTGGGTCATCTTCTAACAACTTCAGAGTGCTTATTCTGTGTATTTATTAAGTAGATTCACAGATTTGAGAATGAAGACAATCAGTAGGGTAACTGGTGACAGCATCAATTTCTTGATTTTCCCATCACAGTTTTGCAAAAATATACACTCTTTATTTTTAATTTCTCTTTAAGTCTGCTTGCCTTTTGGTGGTAGAAGAGTAGTTTCTCATCCTGAAAACAAAAACACTCCTTATGTGTGTGCAGAAAGACACTTCTTGTTTCTTAATGTAGAAGTCATTAACTGCATTTCCATAATAATGGCCAATGATTTTGATGATTTTTATCCAAACACTACAAATACTGCAAGGATTTCAGCAAAACAAACTTTGTAAAATTTCCATTTCATGTATTTATTATTGGACAAACACAGTGTCAGATAGCGTCCACACTAATGCGTTTTCGTATGAAAACGCATACATTTAGATGCATCTAAATGTATCTAAATGCATCTAAAGTGCAAAAACCCATCTAATTGTATGCGTTTTCATACGAAAACGCATTAGTGTGGACGCTACCTCAGGCAATATCCTAAAGAGTAGCAGCACCAATTCTTGAGTCTGACAATAAAATAGAAGACTGCTGTTAATATAGCACTTATAAGGATCATAGGCGTCTACTATGTGGGGGCTTGGCGGCTCCAGCCACCTCTGGACAATGCTACGTGGGGGCTGAGCCCCTCCTGAACAATTGTGAGGAAGAATACTTTTTTTTAGCTGTCCAAATTACAGAAACCCAAGACCTGACTTGATATTAATACTACATTGACGCTTCTGCTATACACCCTTATATCCTTTTTCTTTTGCTATCTTCAGTAGAATATATGCTATATTATAAAAGTACAAAGTGTATTCATGGAAGGCAATTGTCTAAATCTTCTAATTTGAGCCTCCCCTGGGAAAATCAAAAGTCAGCGTCTATGATAAGGATTATCACAAAACGCAACATAAGCTAAAAAAGATATCACTCTAGAGAACGTAGCCAAACAATGTTGATTCGTTTGAGCTTTATAGATGGTAATGATATTACTAGAAGGTAGTAAACCATTGAGATTTGCAGCCAAGCAAATACTAAATCAAGCAAATGCTTTTCGTTGAAGTTATCGAGAAGTAAAATGCAACATGCGAAAGTGCCAAACCTTTGGTATATTCTGATGCCATTGATAGTCATTCAATACAGATTGGGTTATTCTTTGGGGATAGTCGCTTTTACACAGTAGTGCATTCTCCGGATAGCAAACGAACAACACACTGAGACGTTTTGAATACGGCTAAGGTAACGTGCTGCTTTATACAACCAAAGATTAGATATTTTTAATTTATTTGCCAATGAATGCGCACTGTTATGACTCAGTAAGTAACATAAGCCTGGATATAATACCCTTAAATGCTAAACTATCGTGTTGTTAGTGGCCACCATCGTCGAGTAACAAATGAGCATTATGCATTTCTTTCAAACATAGGCTAAAAGAAGTATCTGCTGGATATTAACTCACAAAGGACAAATGATGCCAGCAAACATGAATTTGAAAGATTTATTTGGCTCGAAGAATAGTACCAGTTATTTAGGCTTGGCGTGGGAAGAGTTAGTTTACTTAGATTCATTAGTATCCAGAACGCTTGAATAATAAAAATTTTTCATGAAGCTTCAGTTTCATTTAACACACTTTCACTAAATACTGTTATACGTCTAACTAAAATATGCCACGTACAACTCGCTGTAAAGAATAGAAATGAAAGGAAGAGCTCACAGTTGAAATTTCACGACCTGCAATCTATTTTTGCCTTTATTTTGGTACAGCTTTGGTTACGATTTTGGTCACAAATTGTGAAATTACAATGTTATATCTAAACATTGATTTAATATTTAGTGTTGTAAGGCTCTACATTTGATAGCAGTGGTAAAACTGATGGCACAGCACAGCACACTGACTGATCCTGCAGGTTTTTCTGTGGGGCAAATCCCAAATAAATAGTGATAGAAACGATTTTAGTTCAGGTGAAGAATATTTTAAATTCAATCGCAACCTACATACTTCTCTAACAAGGTTCTAAGTGACAATTTATTATTTCTTCACGATAGCTCCACTGTTCAATTACCTGAACATTCGCTATCTCGAACAAATTTTGTTTCCCTTGGGAATTTGAGTGGCAGATGTCAACTTTGCACACGGAAAACAGAAACAATCAACGGAAAATATTACAAATACACCTATATAAATCTGGACAAGGGCCCATTTTAAGGAAATATTCCAAAACCACACTGTGCTATGATCAGGCTTGACAACACCCTTCTTGGGCACTTCTGGGGACCACGCCTTTCAAAAAATCTAAAGTCTCAATTTGCTGTTGAATTGAATCACATGTACTGTTCTCGAAATTTGACAAAAAGACTTATGCGAGAAAATGTGCTCGTGAAATTGAGAAGGCTGACCACACTTGGATTTCCAAGACCACACTAAAATGTGGCCAAGACCACTCTAAAATAGGCCCTGATCTGGAATTATTTCTTGTCTACTTAATACTAAAGTGCCGGGTTTCCTGAATGAGACTAATTGATGATTCTGAACATAGGTTTTAAATTAGCAGAATCAGATAATGGGGCTTGGATGAATATAATTGTGTAAGCAGTGTTCTGGGCTTGGATTGAAGTCAAAATACTTGAGAAGTAGAAGGCTAAAGACAACGCTACTAACAGATATAAAATTTGAATTGAAATCAAGTAAGTTGAAAGAGATAGGACTATAAACGCCACACTTTTTAAGGATATCAGGGGGCGATTTTTGTTATTATAGCTTGTAATAAGGCCATTCAATTGTCGACCACTAATGTTCTAAATATGATTTGGAGTAAAGTAATTGAGTTGGAACCTGCCAAAGCAGTAATGTTTTGCTAACCACCAGAGAATTTTTGGCCTCACCATAATCAAAACGAGCATGGACGTGAATCGCTTTTCATCATGCAGAAGAATAGCAAACTTTCATAAGCTGGTAGGAGAGCTCTAAAGCTATGGTAACAACCAAATCAGTGTTTGAAACCAATATTCATCTTGTTTTCTTCTGGTTGAATATGGTTGCTTTACTTTAAAAAGAAAAGACCTGCTGGATACTTCAAATAGGCCTGGGCATGAAATCGCTTTGTTTGCAGTTGCATGTTGCCATTCCAGAATTGAATTGCATTTAAGTCTATAAATACCAACACAGTTCTGATCATGAATGCCTTTTATGTAGAAGATGAATGTTTAAGTGGGCTGAATTCCTCTCACGCCTGTTTGAGTCAATACTAGCTATTATTTGAAACCGTCTTGTATAGAACAAAAACTTACAACCGAACATGCAAGTAAGGAGTTCAATGTGAAACTCCAATGAATTACATGAACTGCTACGTACACGTTGGGTCTTATATGTTTGTTGTATATGTGTTGTATCGTATATGTGTTGAAAGATGGAAGGAGAGTTGTATTTGAAAGAGGGAATGAGAGTTGTAGTAGAAATTCAACGAGAAAACCTGCAAACTCTGCAACCAGTTCTAAGATATAAACACTTCTACTTCCAAGAGTTGCTTAAAGCCACGCATGAAATCTTTAAGTTTGAATACCAGATACTTTACAGCTATATCATCCCTTTAACTTCTATTCATCTGGTTAAATGCTTTTTTATCCCTAGAAGTGAATGAGAAAGTTTAACCATGGATGTAATACAGTTGTTTCCAATCCTTTTGGTGGTGTGGAACCTCAAGGATGTATTCCAGTGGCTCGTGGAGCCCCTGTTCACATATCCACACAGGAAAGTTAAAGTATACTGTCCATCGAAGCATTTTTGTAACTTCTGGCGTAGCCCCTGCACTGCCCTGGTAGAACTCTAGGGTTTTGGGGAACCCTGTTTGAAAACCACTGATGTAATATATCATTGATATATACGTAAATCTGCTTCAACCTCTACACCCAATCGAGTTTTTGGAATGAAATCACAGCATATTCATGCGGCAGATTGGATTTTAACAACCAGCCCTAAATATCTGTGTACACAGAGCTAGAAATGTGGTGAAACACTTTCCGTTGGGGGGGGGGGGGGGGG
>OLMO02000294.1:8376755-8390248 GCA_900291935.2 Cassiopea xamachana | reverse complement strand
ATATATATATATATATATATATATATATATATATATATATATATATATATATATATATATATATATATATATATATATACATGTGTAAAACAATTCGTGGTTTTACAGATACGTGAGTTCTTTGCAGATCGTACGAAAGTAAAGGCAGCACTAAATAAACAACTGCAACTTATGTTTATAACTGAAACATTGCACTAGTCTCATAGAACGGTAACTTGCAAATATTCCACTGTAACTATCGATGAACAATAATGGAAACTTCACGTATACTTTAGCTTTGACTGTAACGAGATTTCTACTTCAATAACACCAACTCACTCGAATACACTTTAAATCACTTCACAGCGACAGAAACACGACTGCAATTTAACGACGATTGAAACGCAACTGACTTTAATAACAGGAACAACACAGCACATGGTCAACACACCCATATTAACTCTGAGTTTCACACTGGTTGCGATCAGTCAAACAACACTTTTATTTTGGTTTTTAAGGTTTTAGTCGGTAGTATATATATATATATATATACTGAATATATAGGTAAAATTCAAAACTACATCTTCTTATAGCTGCATACGTTTCGAATTGAATCTTCATCGAAGCACTGGCTTTGAATTACCATTGTATTAATATATAATGCTATAATTATGTAATTATATACTTATGTATATATGTATATATATATATATATATATATATATATATATATATATATATATATATATATATATATATATATATATATATATATATATATATATATATATATATATATCGATAAGTATGTATATATATGTATATATACATATACATTAATATATACACATATATGTATATGTTTATATGTTTAATGTAGAACAACCAGAACAACCAGTGCTACGTATTGCATCATCATGCCTTATGATTTTTCGCTCAATCACGTAATAAGAAGCTTACAGAGGAACAACAACAGCAACATCCTGTAAGATACGCAGGAGAATGTCAAGGAATACCTATTCCAGCAACCAAAGTGGAAAGCCTCAGATCAGCTAAAATTTTAGAAGCATTATACCTGTAAGCTTTAATAAGTCAATACTAAGGCTTATTGTTATTCGCTTTAAGCGCAGATTAAATTACCAAAAGCATTGCTAATATTGCTGTCAGATATGTTAAGCACACACCTCCATTCGATTTAAGGTATACGTCAGGGTACGTTATGTGATTGCAGCCAGAAGCTCTTCTCCATAGCGCTTTTTACAGAAAAGTTTAGAAATGCACATAGAACTTATCGATGTTGTTTTGAAGAATTAAATTCTGGTTGCAGATGGGTTTGACATCCCTGCTTTCAGCGAAAAGGGGTAGATAAATGTTACTACCTCTAACAATTCCGTTTCTGGTTGTGTTTCACCTATCATTTCATACCTAAATCTACCATTTTTACTGCTTTTCACTTTCTTACACCCTTGGGGCACTAAATAGCGAGCTTTTGAATTACATGGTGTTTTCATTACAACTACACAAATTTTTTTAGAACTGCACATTTGTGTGGAACTGCACGTTAAAACAAAAACCCTGCTGCTCCCTATATTAGCAGGCTGTTGATGATGCTCTTTCTATTCCCTGCTGAATTGAAATCACCCCGCTAGTGTCATCACTGCATTGCCAATATATTTGCAAGATTTTTGACTGTTTTGTTAGCGACAACCTTACATAAGGTTTGGTCAGTGAATTTCCATAAAGAAGGTATATGCGGCATTTGGAAATGATGCATTTCTAATGTCAATGCTAGAGAAGGCTAAAATCCCATTGTAAATTAAGGCTTCCTTTTCCACTTACTCCCATTTATATATTATTAAATACACATCAAATGCTCTTCATCAGAGATGTGCTTAGACAATCTCTGCCTGAGGGAAGACGTTTTGACCATTTCACCAACTACTGCCACTTAAAAATGGCTACGGAAGACACTATAACCAATTAGATGCTAAATCTCCTGCAGCATAACCCTCTTTTGACTACAACCACAACCCCTTCAGTAAACACATCGCTGCTCTTCACATACGAAGATATGTCTTTGAAATTTACCTATTCATGATTCCGTGGAGCCATTATACTTTTGACAGATTTAGCAGAGTCCGTTGGAAGATACGCCCACTTTTGTTAGCAAGATATAGGTCCTGAACTGTGAAAATCAATTCTAAGAACGACCTTGCTACATGGTCCCAGATGTATAATGACTCCTAGTAATTACAAATAGGTGAGAAAATTTAGGTGCTCCTGCTTAAACTAGAAGTATTTCTGGCTAGGCCGCTGTACCTATCGTTTCTTCTTTTGCTCCTATAGTATAGGAAGGCAAAACAATTGCAGAAAGATTTCAAATTTGGCCGCGTACTTCATTTTTGGTTAGAACCTGCGATGAAGACCTACATAATCACTTCTTTGTTATCTACTTTTACTACTTTCAAGATCTTTTTTCTCTAATGCAATACAAACTCTTCTGAAGCCACTCAATTTCTTTGAATATTCCTCTTTTATTTCCTAAGAAAGTTTTTAAGGTTAGCACTGAATCTTTCTTAAAATTTTCTCGATTCTAGTATCAAAAATGTTTTTTAGACTTTTTTAGCAAATATTTTTGAGTTACAATGTTTATGTATGTACATTAGTGGACAGTGCAAAAGTACCATGCGCACTAGAAATGATGATAATTCTTAGTAAATAACAGTAGTTGAACTGTTAGAGGGCAGCTAACATAAAAAAACAGCATTTTGTACACAGAAAAATCAAATTTTAAACATACATACATTTATAAACTGTCAAAAATGCAGTTCGAACTTTCTTAACTTCGTCAACAGCTGAGTACTACTTTCTTACAAATAAAAGACCTGTATTCGTTGGTATGGGAAACATTTTTGGTCGTAAGCAGTACCGTCGAGAGGGGGTAACTGGGGTAAAACTCCGTGGCCCGGGCCTCAAAGGGAACCCTGAAATTTTTGCTATCGCAAAATAATATTCAAAAAGCCGTTTGTTGGACGTACATTCGTTAGCTCTCTAAGGACTTCTTTGCATGTCAGGTTTGTTCTAATACTTGGCGCTTGATTTATCGTTTCATCAATCTCTTCCTCAGGGCAGGGCCTGTTTCTTCCCTTTCAGATATGGCTAATGGTTCTGGGGACACAGATATTGTTTTATGGCTCACTTGTCAAAAAGTGATGGTATCGCTGTTTTTTATCAGAAAATAACGCTACTTTCAATACATAATGCAATCGGCAATTACAAAGAATCTTGCCCCTGTGCTGCTACTACACAGGGGTCCGTGCTGTTAACAGCCCCAGGGCCCGAGCTGGCTCTCGACGGGCTTGGTCGTAAGAGTCGTCATTAGACTGTATCCTTTGACGTAGACACTCTAGGCTATCTTGGGAATAAAATATGGCAATATTTACCACTGGATATAAAACAATCAAATACCCTTTCTATTTTCAAAAGACGAATTAGACATTGGAAAGGTGGTAGATGCAACTGTAGGTTCTGCAGACCTTATACCCCAAGAGGGGGAACTTAATCAAATAAATTAGTTTTTATATTTTTATTTTGCAATGATTAACTATGTATGCATACTTTTCTTTCTTTTAAATAAAGGTTTGGATTTATGTAAATGATGTAAATTAGTCATAAATTAGCCGTAATTTTGCTATTTTTTTGTATGTAAGCCCAGGTTAAACAAAGTGATGATAAATTGTGATTAAGCATGGGGTTAAGTACTCTAATAAAATTAGTAATTTGATCTACCATTATCTTCTGTAAAAGCCATCACCATAAATAACCAGTTGTCAAATTTCACTAATGATGGTATTGTCACAGTGCTAATTAGATGTCTAATTATGCTGAATAATATCTGTTTGCAAATTTTTTCTTTTTATTACTAGACTAGCTATTATCTTTAGAAGTAGCACTTTCACGATTGTAAAAAATGCTGGTGATTTTCTGTGAAAGACATAGCTGTATAATTTGTTTTCAAGCTACAGTACAATCCCTCATCATTGCCACTTCGTTAATACGGCCACCTCGTTATTATGGCCACTTCTTTGGGACGGAAAAACTGTCATACATAGCCTTATAGAAGAACTCCTTTAACGTGCCCTCGCGTTCACGATCCCTAACGCAAGGGTTCTTTGCAATTTCATAACGATAGTGCAGCCATTTGTAGTTGAGAAAATTGTGCTAAAATCAAAATAACCTTATTCGCTTTACAAAGGAGCTTTTCATTATCAAAATCACTGAATGTGTTCTTCCCGTTTGCTTCTTGCTCTTTTGTCCTTGTTTACTTTAGACTCTCATCTGTTTGGCTGGCGTGTCTCACAGAGACATTTATCAGTAACCAGTGCGCTTTTCATAAGCTTTGAATATTTTTCTTGTCCTGTAAACCTGCAAGCGCAAAGGACTTCCATCCCGTATCCAACACCTCGACTTCTTCACTCTCGTATCAAGAAAAGGAAAGTTGAACCTGGTGACTATTTCATTTGCAGCTTTGAATATGGTCAGTGGTCACAACCTTGTCAAAGTTACCGTACAAAACTCGATTAAACTCCTATAGGCTTCCTAGGGTTTGACCTGGCTGTGGTCGGAAAGCCCAGGGATATATTGGGGATCAGGGAGTGCATCCGTCTTGTTGAATCTGTCGAAGATTTTGAAGGGCTCAGACCCCCTTAGATGTTAAAATTCTTGTCAACTTCTCCTACTTTCCTCAAGATTTGCAAACTTATCTCAGCAAGTATTCACACAAAAATATAATGTTATACACTATTTTTATGGAAATAAATTTTATAAGAATATTCACGCTCAGAATCACTAAAATTTAAGAATAATTTAAGAATAATGCAAGGCTCAACTTTCATCAAATTTTCAAAACATTTGTGTATTTGAGAAATAGTACTGTTTGTAGATTAATTCTTTCACTATTGATACAGTATTTGTTCTTCTGCTCCACATTTACTTTGCTTTATGATAAGGTAAGATATCAATACATGTTTATATATAATCGTGTTATTTCCAGGCGTAGTTAGGCCTTCCGTATTTAAGAATAATTTAAGAATAATCTAAGGCTCAAAACTGAAAAATTTGAGAATGTTGAGGCTCTGCAAAAAATTAGACTTCTTATATTTAAAAGTGTGTAGACTGTCACAAGTTTGGTGTTCAGTGGAATACCGAGGAATAAATTGGAGCTGTTTTGCACGATTCTAAGAGGGAGTGGTCTCCAAGTTACTGCTTTTAGCCCCCTTATTAAAAATTTAGCACTACCTCCTTAGGAAAGTCAGTAATCAGAGAGTGCTTAGGCAGGTTTGAGGAAACCTTGGCAGCATTTGGCAGCATAAAGCAAAGGCAGATTGATTTTTTGACTAAACCAGTGAATAGCAAGTTTTAATGAAGTCATAGAAAGGTTATGGAGTCTTGACAAGACAGTATGAGGATAGTATGAGATTGAAGCATTTTCACACAGGGCGTCTATGAATGCCAAGAAAGGTTGAGTGTTTTTGCGGAATCAGTGGTAAGGGCTCTCAACTTCTCACTGGCTAAGCTCTTCGTTCTTACTTAAGTGCCTTACAAAACAGTGCAGTGATGCTACAACAACCATTTGAGTCCATCCTAAGCTTTTCTCCTTTTGCATATCTTCCTGTTTAACATTTCCTAGCTTTTAGGGGCTCTACCCCTGACCCCCACTTCCATTCTTTATAGGAACTTGCCCCTCGTTTCAGCCCCCCACGCAAAAATATCCTCCGACGTCCCTGTACTACGCTGGTCATGTTCAAATTGCTCACTGGATTCAGTATTGGTCCTTCTTTCTATATTGGTTCCAGCAATTCTTGGTCCTTTCAGAATATACACAACGACAGACACTATGTAAACAGACTCAAATAATGACAATTATGAAATCATAGGAAAACCTATCTAGGACTACGCACATTTTCATATATATTAAAATACGTAAGTGTGATGTATATAGTAGATTTTTTGCTCTTATAATTTTTATGGACACTTTCCTTCTCCCAGCACAGAGGCCAAGAAATAGCAGGCGTGCTGGGAGAGAAGTGGATGTCTTTTAGACGTGTGTGTGCTGGGATCGTTGAGATAGAAGTATTTTTTGTCTGCCCAGCGTTCTCCTTTTTAAACTACATAGTAAGAAAGTCTAGTTTGTGACATAACTTAAGTCTTCTGCGTTGTTCTTATCAAAATAAACTATGAATCAATAATTAATACTCTACCATGCTCTAGCATGATGCACTCTAACATGCTGTACAAAAACCTCCTAATTGTGATATTCCTTAATTTAGACCTGAATCATACACTTGCTTAAATATATAGACAGCAATATGTATTTCCATGTGTACAGCTATCATGCTAAATTATACCTCCTAGTAGAGAGGCATAATGTTTTAAATAAACTACGGTAATAATTAATGGTCTATTTTATTAATTACCTCCGTTTCCCCCAATTCCTTGGGGCTTGGAGGGTGCCTCTGAGAGGACTTCAGTTCTGGCACGAGCATTTAGTACTGGATGCCCTTCCTGGCCACGTGGGTCTGAGTCGAGTTCTTCACCGCTAGGCCACAGCTGCTCTTTTATTAATTCATGTTCTATCCAGGTACAAAAAGTTGTGCTAATAAGCTAAATTCCTAGCTATAATCTTAAAGAAATCATTTAGGTAATATAAACTCTTACAATTCTATAACTATTTTGCGTCTAAAGATTTACTTTCTGGTAAAGTTAGTACAGTATTCAATCTTCTTTTCTACATTCATGTCTACTACCATCTAGCCTTGCATGATTAACCACGATCTATGCAGTACGCTACTATATTCCATTTACCCCTGCCGCTCCGTCTTTAGTTGATGTGTATATTTCTGAAATCAAGCACTGTTTTGATATGAGGCAGTCCGACACAATGCACTTCGTTCCAAGAACGACTTCTCTCATTAGATGGGCGGTTTCTTGATTGTGATATGATGTAAGCTTGTAAGGGCATGTCAGATGGTGATTGGCCACTTCTTTTGTCATTTTCTTCAGTTTTTTGTTTCATCTTTCTTTGACCTTTATTGATAGATAATGCAAGCATCAAACTACCGATTTAGAAATTGGTGTAATACACGTTTTTTTATAAGAACACAGTGTATAAGAAAATGAGGCACAAATCGTCAAAATCGTAAGAAAATCGTAAGAAAATTACGAGGCAATTTCCAAAATTAAGTGTTTTTATAGGCCAAAAATCGGTATTTCGTCGTTATTGCTTTCAAAATGTTAAAGATGGAATTCAAATTGAAGTATACAATAATATTAACGAAAGTGTAAACCGCTGTAGCCAGGTTATTTCAGTAAAAGTTAAGAAAAGTGTAAGAAAATCTCAAGCTCAATTTCGGGAAAAGTTAAGAAAATTGAGGCTCAGGCAAAATAATGATTTTCTTATAAAAAAAAAACGTGTAGTCCCGCTTCACAAGATAACACTGCGCCATGAAAGTTCCCCCACTCGCTAAAGAATTGGGCTATTTTTCAAATATAACCCCATTCTTTAGCAATAGTTTATTGCAGTTGATGTGCAAAAAGTTTGCGAATTTTTGAAGAATGCAGTTGAAATTAGGGCTATATTTGACAACCAACGATAACAATACAATAGCACTTGAATTCTAATATCAATGTCTCAAAGTGTAAACAAAAAATCGAAATCAATGCATGTTATACCTTAATAGCATGCTAAAACTGCAAGAAATGTATATCAAAATAAACGTAAACACAACCGGCAAATGCACGTGGATAGATAGGCCTAAAACTGTACTAACCTATGAAGTCGCTTACTAGACGATGCAAATTTGTGCCGTAGGCCACTCTTGCTTGTGAAAAATTCTTGCATAGACTGATAAACGATACCAGCTTGAACCATAAAAACTGACTGGTGAAACGGGAAGAATTATCGATAAGTATAAAGTTCAGTATTGTTATGTTATCATCATGACACGCAACTAACCAATGAGAGTAGAGCAACTTGATAAATAACAAATACGGCATTCATCTAACACAGAAACATGTGATCACTACACAAATACTGGGCTTAATCACATTACGAAAACAAATTGCAAAACAAAAACAAAGGATTGCTGATGACGTCATGTAGGCATGCAAATACACAACTATAGTTCACAAGACTGAAGCGATGCTTGAAACTAGAAGCCGTTTCGGGTGTGGAAGAAATGAGAGATATTATTATAATCATAGACGCAATTATAATCATTCAATAATTATTGACGTGGGAGAACGGAACAATTCATAGTAAAGAGCAAAGGTCAATTTTGCGACGATATCATGATGCTAAAAATTTCAGTAATGATAACAAAGCAGCCACATAGCTGAGGGTAGTCGAGGGGGGCGTCGCTCCCCTAAATCAACTTCCCTTGCCAATTCTGCCCTTTAAGTTTCCTCGTGCTAGTTGTTTTTCCTACTCTTTTAGGCTTTCTGCCCCCCTTGGGAAAAGTTGCCATCCAAGACCGCCCCCAGCTATGAAGAGCCAGCTACGTCATTGCAACAAAGATGTGCAATATTCCTCAATTAGCACAAATATCCATTCAGAATATAAGAAGTCAACAAACCATTTCATAGCTATTTTTGTAGAACTACCCCTCTACCCCTTCTTAGCAGCTCTGCATGTAGCTAGAAGAAATGCCCTGGAGGGGCAAGGCCTGCTTTTTCCATCACTTTGGGGGGGGGGGGTAAAAACCTTGCTTGATTATTAAAATCTCCAGGTCCATAATCCTGCTGGGGGGCAAAACCATGCAAAATTTTTTACTTGGGGGGCATTGTCCCTCCATGCCTCCTGCAGTCATATGCCTGCCACACATATAGGCCTATAGATTTGTGTATTTGTGGGTGCATATGCATGTGATATGGCCAAAATAAACAGTATTTTGTGACAGCATGGCTCAATAAGGTAGCATACAGCTCCTTAACTACTCATTTTGAAATATTCAATAACTAATAGTATGATAATAGGTGAACTGCATGAAAATTGTCAGCATTCACAATTTACTACAGACTTCACAATGTATGCAGACCATCTGTTACACAGAGGGATAACAAAAACTGCACCCAAACAGCACTTGAGCATATTGTATAAAATTGACTTATAAACATGATTGTCAATGTTTTGAGTAATTTCATTATGCTACAAAATTCAACCTTAAATCTAACACTATTAAACTTCCACTGCACTGCAATACTTCAACTGCTTTCTTGGAGATCATGTATGTCTTGTATGTCATGGCCTTCATGGTTTTCTTTTTCAATTATTGGAGCAAACGTCTGTGAAAAAATCATACACAATTATAAGGATGGACATGTAACTTGAAACTTGCAATTAAGAAGAGCAAGGTACCAGTTGCTGCAAGGTATTAAGGTTTTAAAAATCCTGATAAAAGAGCAAAAGTCAAAATTTAGGAATTTCCAAAGCAATTTCATAAGCAAAACACTATTGTTGTTCCTTCCTTGTGATCAAACTGTTAAACAGCTGTCACAGTCACAAAGTTGAGGGATACAAATAGTGAAAGTGCTCCCTAAATCTGTTTTGCTTGCTAATCCCATTCCCCAATTTTCTTTGAGCTAGCTATTTTTCTTTGTTATTTTAGGTTGTCTGCCTCCCTTTGGGAAAATTCGCCACCCAAAAATTAACCTCCTAGCTAATCAGGTTCAGCTTCATCACTTAGATGTCATCTCTAGCTACAACAACAAGCCAAATTGCTAAAACACTTCTATAGGACAATACAAAATAAATAAATTAAATGGAATGATACCTGACTAATATGGAAAAGGCATCGCTGCTCATTAAAGCTTCCATAAAGAGTTAGAGCACTCCATACTTTTTCAAGTGACCTATGGAAAAGCAAGAACAGAATGCAAGAACAGAAAATTCAAAGAACCTATTTGCAGCGGAGCTAATATCAAGTATACTTGATGTTTATTGCACATATGCCACAAGATATTATTTTCTTCTCTAACAGTACATGAGAGAAAAGCAAATTTAGTGTAGAAAGGAAAAGCCAAGAAACATGAAGAAGTGCAAAATAATCTTATTGAGAGCTAAAAAATATTGAGTTGCTAATTTTCAGAAATCTACATCACATATCCACATGCAAAGTATTGAATGTAATAAATAAATGTAAATATTCACTGTCTGGTGCAGCTTATTGTTGCCTGTAATGTCTCCTGGTTAAACTCCAGTATGTCTAAAGGCTCTGCAGCAGTCACCTATGATTAAAATAGAGGATGAAAGATTAACCAAACAAATGCACAACACTACAAGCAATACTTATCCTTTGACTGCTACTAGAAGAAAGTCAAGAAACAGAAATACAAGTCCTGCCCCATTTACTTCTTTGTGTACAAAATGAAAAAGAAAGACGGAAACGTGGCATTGACAACACACTTTGTTGGGATTTTCATCTAAATCTACCTCAATACTGCTTATCTTCTAGAAGGAAGATTCTGGCAAGAAATCTTTTATTTACTACAGAAACAAGATAGATTATAACCATACTGTACACAAGCAAAGAATGAGATAGCAAATATATAAACATTCACCTAGATCACCAATATAGGACTTCTAATCAGAAAATGCACTTAAGCCTAAGATTCTGCAAGGGACATCTGTTACGTGGGAGCAATAGAAGAAATTGCACTGAACCAATAAGGGGGCAGATGTGAAAATATTCTCTACAGTGTGAAGCAATTTGTTGCTATCACAAAGATTGGTAGATTATATGGTGATAGAGCCATACATTTGGCCACATGTGAATAAATCCAGCCCACTTGCCCTTTCATTATGCAGATATGCATGAATACAATTGCAATGAGTTACTACCTCACCATGAAGTGTTGTCACCGCAGAGGTAATTATATAACTAAACAAATCTCTGGTTATCTCGCACTTAGTTGGTTCTTCAAATTCCCTGAAAAATAATTCATTCAAGTGTAAAATAGCAGTCTGTAAATGGCTGAAAAAGTGCAAAAAAGGATTTCGTATGCTCAAGGTAACGGCAGCAATTTGACATCAAGCTTGAGTTAAATGCTGTTATGTTTTAAACACTGTTATATAAGAATACCTAATTATTTGCTGAGCTTCAGTATTCTTAAAATTCTTGGCGTTGAGCTTTTTTGACCATTTGACCAACTACTATTACTAAAAGAATGTCTCAGAAAACACTGTGGCCAACACGCTGATTATAGATCTCATTTTCGCAGGGCAAAATCCTCAGACATCCCCTAAAAACACATTGAAGTGGGGTAAAAACAGCGACTAAATATAACTATTCATTTGTTGTCCACACAGGAAGACGGATGTTTTGGGTGAGCTTTGGGCGTGCAGACATGTGTGACCACACGTGCACGCGTGAACTTTTTGTATACACAAACCACCTACTTTGTAGTCCATGATAAAGACATCATAGGAGCGTAGTTAAAAGGATGCTTACAAAGATACTCTCAAATATGACAGATTATTTATTTTCTTCATTTTTGTTTTCTTTTTTCCTACCATTCTCTCCCCTACATCCGTGTGCACTACTAAGTATCAGATTGTAATTCTTGGAATGATGAACTTCAATATGAGGCTGCCCATTATGGACTCGAGACAGTTGCCCAATCCCTTTCCCGAACACTAAGTTAGGCCTGGGATGCTTAGCTAAGTAGATTGTTGAAAATTGAGTGCAGCAGGAGGTATAGCCAAGAACGAAGTTCGCAAAAGCTTCATCTTAAACCAGAAAGATGGCGAATGGCAATTTTATGACGGAAATGGTTGAGCAAAGTAGATACCTCATTAGACTTGGGAAGCCATGGTATGCAATTGTGTCCCATACTTTCAGTTTGCGGACAGACAATTGTATTAGTTTTCAATATCTTTTTATGAAGTAATTTAGATTGTTGTATGATTTTATCAGTAGCATGCTCAAGTAGATGGCAGTTGGTTGTATAGAAATTGAAGGCAGCCGTACCCTTGATTGAGAAGTAAGATTGTCATAGATGTATAGATGTACTTGGTGCATGTATTTTGTGACTCAAATTATCTTATTCCAAATACAAGCTGAAGATGCATAGATGGCAAACTTATTATGTCCTTTTCATCTGTCTATCTTTTAAAAAAACTCTGAAATCACCATCTGTATAACTATAGAATGATAATTATTGGCTTATTTTATTTTTGATTCATTACAGAAAAATTCAACTAGACATGTTTTGCTTGCATATTTCAGCTTTTTTGTATAGATGTCTGTACCTTGTTTCTGAGATACACAAATGACCATCTGCTAGAGGAGGTAACATATTAGGATCACATTATCTCAAGCTGTACCCAATCAGTAGTGGTTATATGGGGCAGGGGGAACAAGGAGAGAGTGAAGCGTCCCCTATGTGCCATGAAGTCAACAAATTCTTGGCAAAATGCATATTTTTGCTATAAGAATTCCACATATTTGCCTGAGCCTCAATTCTCTTAGAGACTTTTTCTTCTAAAAAACATGGGCTTGACAAATTCTTAGCTGCCTCTAAAATACCCAGCGAATTCACTACTGCTGCCACTCTTGATTTTTTCTTGAAAAACCACTACAGTATCCAGTGGACACTAATCTGCAGATTTTAGCAATGCCATGCACAAGGCAGTTCACACCAGAAGAAATTGCAAAATGGTATGCAAAAAGAAGTTGTGGATTTGGTAGCAATTGCAAGAAGTGAAAAGACAACACAAGTTCATTCTTTTTATGAAGAATTCAAAATTTTGTCCTCATTTATAGAAGATTGAGTATTCTTTTGAGGTGTGAAAAGCATCATTATATACTGTGTACTTGAGAGACTATCTTGGAAATGTGAGATCCTTTCAAGTTCTACCATATTCTGCAGACTGACCAATGGAGAGTACAATTCAAATTTCTATACATAGTAGAAGATAGTATATACACTATTCCAATACATTGGAATAGATGATGATGATTATGATAAGGTCTTTGTCAGGTCAAATGATTTGTTAGCGAGAAGTAATTGGACAATTTCACGTTCTTCCTAGAACCTTTCCCCCCAATTTTTCTAGTTTGTTTGTTGGGTCATCATTATATTACACTCTTTTGTTTGCATGCTAATGCATTTTGATTCTTTATGGGTCATAAAAATAGCTTGACATAGAACAGATTAATTTTACATAATAAATAGTGCAAATGCAAAGCAGCTTAGCTACTTGTTTCAGATAATGTGCCCAAAAGACTGCATGTCAAGTGACTTTGCTCAAGAAAAGTGGGAAACAATTACCACTTAATTACTTTATGTAGAAAATGATTTTTCTTTTTGCTTTCATATTACCAATACTGAAGTCTTTTTGCATTTAGTGAAATTGTATATTTTATCATCATATCCATTTTCTTGCAGCTTCCAAAGTAGAATGTATAATTATAGCCATGACTTTTTGCAGGGCAAGACCAGCTGCCTTATGGGGA
>OLMO02000294.1:8357413-8371408 GCA_900291935.2 Cassiopea xamachana | reverse complement strand
AGCAGCATTCTCATTGGTAGGACTATACTTAACAGACTGGAAGGTGGTTTTGGGAAATGTCCCATTCATCAAGGCCAAATATGAATGGGAGACCCCACGATAGTTATATGTCTGCTTGTTTAGGGTAAGATGATTTTCAGAATAATTTGATTTGCATTTTCCAAATGCTGTGCCTAATTCCATTGTTAGAACTAATAATGAATTTATTATGATAAAATAGTCAAAGAAATTTAGAACACTGTTTCAAAAGTTCATTTTCAGATAAATATTGTGTTAAGGAGCTAGCTTAGTAGAGGAACATTTTCAATTCTCAATTGTAGCCACATAAATTTGTTACTGTAGATTATGGGATATGATCTCCTGCNNTACTTATATCTTAACTTGATATGAAAGTTTTTGTGTCACTGTGCATCTTCACTTAGGCCTCGCTTAAATGTATATCTCATTCACCCTAATTCCTTTATCCTCCTAAGCTTTAGATGATTCTTAAATTAATAATAGAAATCACTTTGGAAACTAAATAGTGTACAGCATAAAAGATGGCACATACTGTCATCTTTAATGTTGGATATATTTACCTTTAGCTCATAGTTATTAGGACAGTTTGTGCTTAGAACACCATGTACATGTTTTTTTTTATAAGAAAAAAGTTTATAAGAAAATGAGGCTCAAATCGTCAAAATCTTAAGAAAACCGTAGGAAAATCACAAGGCTCAATTTCCAAAATTAAGTGTTTTTATAGGCCAAAAATCAGTATTTCGTCGTTATTGCTTTCAAAATGTTAAAGATGGAATTCAAATTCAAGTATACAATATTAATAATGAAAGTGTAAACCATTTTAGCCAGTTTGTTTTAGTAAAAGTTAAGAAAAAGTTAAGAAAATATCAGACTCAATTTCGGGAAAAGTTAAGAAAATTGAGGCTCAGGCAAAATAATAATTTTCTTATAAAAAAAAATGTGTACCCTTTTCAACATGCCCCTGTGTGCAAAGAATCAATTTCCCGGTTTCAATAGGTGCAAGAGAATTCACTATTGCTTCTAAGTAAGGATCAGAAAGTTCTCTATGGTGAAATGATCTTGTTATTAAAGTGAAGTATTCTTCTGTTTCTAGATGCTGAATTTTATGAAGATTAATGTTGGTAAATTGTAAGATTGTTAAGATAAGAACATAAATGTGTGCTTTCATTTGTTGAGTAGTTATGTTCTACTTGACGGTTGATAGTTTGTTTTTGTTAGTGTTGTTGCTTTAACATTAAGATCAAAAGCTGTGAATTACCACAGAAGCACTTCAGTATGATCCTTGAATTATTGAATTTCATCCTTCTTTTGCATTGCTTTTATGCTTTCATTTAAAATATATAATTGTTTGTATGTCCAATCTGGTGAAGTATGCTATTGTATTTGAATTTTATAGTGCTCACCAACAACCATAGTTTCCAACAGCACACTCTTCACCTGATTATCCTGGTCAAATAACTAAGGAATATCTGCTATGTATTTATGTAAGCTGATTAATAATTCTATTGGTGTTGCCCAATATTTTGCTTCAAATTGAGGTCATTTGATGTATTAGGAAGCTAATGATTCAACCTCTACTTAGTTGTTTTGCATTGTAGTACCTTCTAATTGCACTGTTTAGTCTCAAATAAACTATTGTTTTTTCATATTTGACATTTGGCTGTAGTTTTATTGCAATCTTCTTGATGCTCTCACCAATGAGCTGAATGGTCTCTTGTGCTTCTACNCCTATTGCCACCAGTCCTTGTTTCATTTAAAACTGGTTATTATTTTTGTTAGCCTAATTTTTGGTTTCTAGAGTTGCACACACTTGTACTGCTGTTTCCTATTCAATCTTTTTGCCTCAATGGTTGATCTTTAATACCATATGCAGTTGAATGGTGTAGTCTCCTCAGCTTGTATGGAGTTAAAAGGCAGACTAGCCTCACTTTAATTGTATGGAATCTGTGAAATGTATGCTTGTTCTTCTCCATTCCCCATTGAGCTTGCATTCTTGAAAGTGCAAAAGGGTGACAAATGGAGCCTGTAGTTTTATGCTTCATAGAAGTATTGTCACCAGTATCGTTTCTAAAGCATTTTTCCATTTTCTGGACAACAATACTAAGTATAGACAAAAGTGAGACAGCTTTTTGTCACCTCTAACCAATCACAGACTAGGGATGTTGCCAATTTTAACTGCATGTAAGCAGTCATGTTCCATGCCTCAATGAGCATTACTCTAAGACATTGTCAATGAAATTCTATAAATTGCTGTAGTTTGTCGATTGTGGACGCTTATATCGTTATAGTCAATAGCAGCGATCAGCCATTTGTTCTACATGTCAATTGTTGTTTTACTATATATAATTGCATCATGCAAACCCAAAATTCTTTGCTCTAGACCTGTTTTTCTTTCCAAACATTATATTTCGCAGTGCTTCTCGAAACTCTTGCATCCTCCATGCATATATCAATGCGTTGATCCCGGAATTTGCCCAAGCTAGTACTGCTGAAACTGAATGCGCTAGTGAACAGCTATCACAGTAGCCTAGGCCGGTAAGTAAGTCAACTGTCGATTTTGGTGCCCACATCAGTACAAAACACAAACAAACTATATTCGTTGCTGCTGCTCTGGCAAATTCTAGTTTCTTCTGCGTTTTCATGACGGAGAAAATTTTTGCAAATGATGAAAGAGATGTCTTTGCACTGGTACCTTTCTGTCTCTTGTCTATGTTGGTATTTGTGTTGTCTTTACCGTGGCTGCAATAGGCTTGCTTTCGATTTGGCACTTTTCTCAACTTGTGTTTTTGGTTTACATGTTTATGCTCAAACTGTGCGTGTAGCTTTACTCTATTCCTTTTTGCATTCCTATTTTCAATGCAAAATATCTCATTGATATGTCGAGTGCCAGATCTTCTTGATTCCTCATCCAGTTTGGCAGGATTGTACATCTCGACCTCATCTTCAATATCATGTCCATGATTCGAATCAGGTATCATGCTATTGCTCCATGAAGTTGTTCTCATTGTTGTAAATCCTTTTTTGGTCGAAGTTCTCTTTTCTATGCAAATTTTTATTGTTGGGTGTAGCGTATCCAAACCTAACTCTGCTTTGCTGTTAAAACTCATTCCACCTACTTCGTCATCATGATTACAATTATGTTCACTTCCATTACTTTCAGAAGTACCTTTTTTCAAATAGAGTTTTCGCAATTTCTTGCTTAAAGTGCTTGCATTCCTCGGGCTTTTGTCCTTATTCTCATTTTTATTCCATCTTTTAGCCTTCTTTCTCACCTTTTGATCATGAGCTTTGCAAAGCACATCTACTTCCTCTTCTTCTTCTTNTCAAAGTCAGTCGATTGGCCTGCAATGCTCGTTAAAGCTCTGTGGTCTTCAATATTGTTTTTGTCATTCTCCGATGATTCATCAATATGGAAGGACTTTTCGATAATGAAACTGGTCGCAGCGATCAAGCCATTTGTAACATTTCCCGGTTTAACCATTGGTCTTATCTTTCGAAGTTGTTTCCTGACGATTACGTAGACCCTTAATTGCATTATAATCATAATACCACAGACTAGGTAAAATATGATGAGTATCACGTACAGTAGCCATATATCAATGTATTTGACAATATCACACTCGTTTACATCTTCCTTGTGCTTATCTGCTAGAAGAAAAGCAACAAGCATTGCAAATGAGAGCACCCATGATACAGCTATGAAGGATATAACAGTCGTCTTACTAGCTATTTGATGGTAATGCAATGGCTTGAATATAGCTATCCATCGCTCAGTTGAGACAGCTATTAGATTAAATAGTGAAGCATGCATAGTGAGAATTTCAAATGATAGNTCAAAGTCAGTCGATTGGCCTGCAATGCTCGTTAAAGCTCTGTGGTCTTCAATATTGTTTTTGTCATTCTCCGATGATTCATCAATGTGGAAGGACTTTTCGATAATGAAACTGGTCGCAGCGATCAAGCCATTTGTAACATTTCCCGGCTTAACCATTGGTCTGATCTTTCGAAGCTGTTTCCTGACGATTAGGTAGACCCTTAATTGCATTATAATCATAATACCACAGACTAGGTAAAATATGATGAGTATCACGTACAGTAGCCATATATCAATGTATTTGACAATATCACACTCGTTTACATCTTCCTTGTGCTTATCTGCTAGAAGAAAAGCAATGAGCATTGCAAATGAGAGCACCCATGATACAGCCATGAAGGATATAACAGCGGTCTTACTAGCTATTTGATGGTAATGCAATGGCTTGAATATAGCTATCCATCGCTCAGTAGAAACAGCTATTAGATTAAATAGTGAAGCATGCATAGTGAGAATTTCAAATGATAGTGCCGCACGGCAAAGTCCTTTGTTTTCCGGATGGTAGCTCGATGCAGTCGCCAGTGGTACCCAGAATAAACCAACTAAGAGATCGGCCAATGCTAAGCCAGCTAGAGGTATATTCCTTAGCGTTTGTAATCTTTGAAGACTGCAGATTAAAGCTAGGACAATGAAGTTTGTAAGTGCGACAAATAGCGCAACCAATACGGCTACATATATCCACATCATTGCTAACAGTGCAGCTGTTTTTTTATTCTACGTTCCACTGGCAAACCTCATAATAAAGAGTAGAATCTCTAGGCGTTGCTGCTTGAAAATTACTACCTAGAATTCTTATTTCCTATTTTACTATAAGCACACTATCTAAAAGCTGTTGTTTTGCTGCAAGTTAGCAATTTTTAAGAAGCATTTTCGCCCTTTTCTTCTACAATACACTTTGCCAAGATGCTGGAGCTTTCACTGAGTGTTTGGTTTTCGCTTAGTCTACGTCTAGATATATCGTCTATGCTCCATTCCACTCATTGATCTCTCAGTCGATCATTTCATTAGAAAATTGTGTCATCTTTCAAAAGTTTTTTGTTGATTACTCTTCTACTGGATCATTACTTTTGTTTCATGAATGTGCTTCGTTTAATACGTAGCACGGCACACTTAATTCATATCATTTTGCTTTACAAACTTATTGTTTCCAATCTTTTGGCGACTTTATTGATTATCACCAGAGCTGTTGTTTTCCAACTGGCAAGTGCACCAATTCACCATCAGTGAAATGCAAGAGTTGTCTTCTTGATAGCCTTATTTTCTGAGTGCCATTTGTTTCAATAACATCTCTATTTCGTTGTGTTTTTTTGACAGGACATAAGGTCATTGAGGTAGCACTATAATTAAAAGATAACTAGCCCTCTTTGGAGAAATCCGGCTTTAGAATTATCTGCCATTTATTTGCTCCAGCACTTGCAGTCACTGTAGTCCTTTTCTTCAAATAATCAAACTGCAAATGTAGCTCCAAGTATTCAGCGTCATTTTTATCTTGTACTCATCTAATCTTTCGGTAGTCCCATTTCCTTTCTCTCTCTTTCTTCTGATTTTATGCCTTGATCTCACCACGGATTTTGCTGATTGCGTAAATAAATTCATTGCAGATAGCTAATGAAGATGTAGAACTTGTTCTTAACAACAGTTACGATTGCGGTGTATTTTTCAGTTAAGACTCAATTGCAATCTGCCCAGCTTTCACCAGTTCTCCATTCTTATCACACAGAAAACCCAAAGAAAGTTGCATCAAATTTTTTCTTCAGGCTGCTTATCAACTGTTGCATTGTACTTAAATGTAACCACATCGAAGCTTTAATTGGTTTCAACACTATGGTGTGCACACAGTTTACATAAGTACTAGTCGTTTCTATCTTGTAGGATGTTCTCAATCGTCGTATCTCCGCTTGTGCAGTACGCTTCTACAACGAGGCAAGGACGGGGCTTCTTCTTTGATTCTTCTCCCTTTCCACAACATCATTTAAATTTTCAAGGTAGTCTTTGTTTTCTCGATGACTTACTTCTTTTATGGAATGGATGCTCTTCTTTCTTGGAGGTTCAACATAGATAGTTTCAATATCTAGCAGATTCTCTGTTTTCTTCCACCTGCTTATTTCTTGCTTGATTGGACAATATCCTTCTATATTCAGTACCAGTGTGCATACCTCAACCAGTTTGTTCATCGTTGAAGTTAAATTTGCAACTGCTTAACTTTGGTTTGATATATTATTCATCACGCAATCAGAGTAAGCAGATGTTTTCACACAAAAAACGTTGCACTTCACTAGACGTGGCTTATCCTTTAGGATACTTACTTGTAAAGAAGTCAAGTGGAAAATGGGAGAGACACTACTCCTAAGTGCCTAATTGCCGTCCCCTCGCTAATTAATTTAAAAAATTTTTCCAACCCCCGCTTATTAGTTTTTGTGCAAGAATTCTTCATAACGTGCTCCAAACGGATGTTTTGAAGAAATCTTCTTGTCTATTAGCAATATTTTTGTGCTGCATACCTTCTCACGGCCATAAATACTTTAGTTATGAACATAGAGTGCTTCATCACAGTAATATCTTAGATTAGAAGCATATTTTCCACTCCCCCCGCTTATTCCAACCCCCCTGCTAAACAATTTCTTCTAATGTTTCCAACCCTCCCCCCACGCTTATTTCGACCCCTCCACAATTAGGCACTTAAGAGTACACAAATACTTCTGTGCTAGCTGTACACTTTAAGAGAAATGAACTGCGAAATGAATTCATATACGCAAGCCGTTTGTTGATTAGGGTATTGCACAACTGCTCAGCCAACCATTTGTCCTTGTAATTTCGATGGACGTATAGGCCTATCAAGTACACGTTTTTTTGTATAAGAAAAAAGTTTATAAGAAAATGAGGCTCAAATCGTCAAAATCTTGAGAAAATGGTAAGAAAATCACAAGGCTCAATTTCCAAAATTAAGTGTTTTTATAGGCCAAAAATCGGTATTTCGTCGTTGTTGCATTGAAAATGTTGAAGATGGAATTCAAATTCAAGTATACAATATTATTAACGAAAGTGTACACCACTCTAGCCAGTTTATTTCAGTAAAAGTTAAGAAAAAATTAAGAAAATCTCAGACTCAATTTCGGGAAATGTTAAGAAACTTGAGGCTCAGGCAAAATAATGATTTTCTTATAAAAAAAACGTGTATATAAATGCGTACAAGAATTGCTCCCGAATGAAGCATACACTCACCAGAGCTTTCAATAAAAGGCGGCTACCAACAATTCATCGCTGGCTGCCTCTGCCGAAATTGCCGTCTACATTTTACTGAAAATGAGATGAGAAAGTACGCATAATGAATGTCCCTCCATGGGACAAAGCCACATATTACACATGATCAGCCGCTTACTTCATTATTGAAAGCTTCGACATACCCGTATTTTTGTAGTGGATTGTTGAAATGCACCAGCTTAATTGTTGTCTTTTGCAGTACTCCTTCCCAACATAAGCTGAAGCCAGTCATTAGTTGTATGCCGGTAATTTTCTATTGTTTCTTCAATTACAGTAAAAACCCGCTTATAAGAGCCTACAAAGCCCTTTCCCGCGCCCAATAGCGCATAGGGCGGCACCTATCTCCGTTTCTATGGCCCTAGGCCACGCGTCTGCGAATGCAGTGAAAGCTACAGCGGGGGGCTGGTCCACTGGTAGCTCCGCGAGTTTAACTTTCCCACTCCATTCTCATATGTCGAGCGGCAGACGAAAAGGCAGTGAGTACCACTTTTAAAGTCTTTGGTATGACTCGGCCGGCACTCGAACCCACGACCTACCGGTTGTGAGGCAGACGCCCTACCACTGGGCCATCACTCCGGTTATAAGAGCCTATGTTTTTGAAATGAACCTACTATTATTCCTATATGATGAGGCAGTTCCAGTAATCAGGGTTCTGTTTCTTACCAGAGGGTCTAATAGAAGTGCTAGAAAGAAGGATAGTTGACCATTTAGCATTCAAGTACTATGGCAATATATTTAGCCACCCAAAGTAGCTTTGTAGATCAAAACATATCAGTGAACATTCCCAACTTAATTATGCATGCAATATGTTTGGTTCCCAACTCAATTATGCATGCAGTGTATTTGGAGGATCCATGAAAGGGGTTAATAGGCAAAAAGACTGAGCTTATTTCCCAGTGGACAAAAAGTGAGCCATTTATAAGAACCTAGTTGGAATGTCACGTTGAAAAGGTACTAGTTATTTAAAGTCTTAATATACAATTTCAAGCTGTAGGTTCTTATTTAAGGAAAGTTCTTATGTGCGAGAATTCATAAGAGTACCTTTTAGTACTCTTATGTGCGAGTTTTTACTGTATCTGGGGCACATTTTTGTTTTATTTGAGCGAACATTTGAGTATGGCGATAAGCAGAAGGTTTCGTTATAAAGAGAAACTACAACAATAGTAGAGAAAAGGCTTTGACTAGGCTGAGGTACTAGATCTAACGCATACAGTAGAAACCCGCATGAAGGAAGCTAGGCTTTTCCTGAGCAGCCTGGAAAGGTTCTTGATTAGTGGATTGGTATTCTTAACTCCAGCCTGTAAGGTTCCTAACAAGGTTCTTACATACAACACATGCTTTGCATGCATTTACACTGTTTTCGGCACAAAATTCTTGATGATTCTTGAGAACATTTGAAAATCAGAATTGTTACAAAATAATCTTGTCATTTGTTGTGCAACTTGAAAGGCACAAACAGCTTATGAAAATCTCTACTCATGAATTTTTAAATCAGGAGCATGAATTCCATTACATACGAACCACTCCCATTGCAGCCTCTTTAGGGTTCTTATTTAGGGGGTTCAAGCAATGAAATGTCAGCCTCAAGGTTCTTATAAATACAGGCTCTTTTACGTGGATTCCTACTGTAGTGTTGTTCTCATTTGCCCTAAATGAACCACTGGCAATGCTTCTTGACAGTTGTATTTGAGGAATGAAACTCTATTTCAGTTTGAATTACAATCCTTTTTCATCCCAAATGCATTGAGATTTGTATGTTACATATGGTGGTGAGAATTGCATAGAAAGAAAGAGCCGATGAAGTGTCCCATTTAATTAAGAGAAACCATACCATGAATGTAAACAAAGGTTTTTACTTCACTCTTAATTCACCCATATATGACATCAGTTTAGTGATCATAGATAAAACAGAAACAACAGGAATAACTATGAGCAAAACCTTTAGAATAGATTTTTGATTGATTAGGAGCTGAAACACCTACATTTTCTTATCATTAAGCCAAAATACTCTCATGTGGCTTTGTAGAACACCAATTTTGGTGTTCTGTTCATGTGAACATGGTTGGAAAGGAGTGTTGTGGGTGGAATCATTGGTTATGCTTTATTTAGCAGATGTTTCTTTGATACATTTGTTTTCTGTTTGTATTATGTTACAAGGACTTTTGTGGGCAACAGATGCGTCTTGTCTATATCTTATGTTTGCTTCTCCTCATTAGAATTGCTTGGAGTGGAGTAAAGGTTGAAGTTGGGACTTTTAAGAAAGATTTAGAACTGCACATAAAATCCAACGATGCTGCGTTCTTTTGGTTGCAGATGGGATTGAAATTCCTGCTTTTGGCAAGAAGGAGTTGATAAATCCTACTAACTCTAACAATTTCATTTATGGTTGCGTTTTTCCTATCTGTTCATACCAAAGTCTACCATTTTTACTGCTATTTACTTTCTAACATCCTTGGGTCACTAAATAATGAACTTGCTAATTGCATATCTTTTCGTTTGAACTGCACAAATTTTTTTAGAAGTGTAAATTTTTTTGTATGGAACTGCACGTTATAAAAAACCCTGAGTTGAAGTAAAATAAGGGCTGGAGAGTTAAGGTGCAATATTAACTGAACGTAGGGAAGGTAGGTGCATGTTCGACACCGTGACTGATTGTGTTGCTTCAATCGATGTCTTGTCATCGATGCAAGGTCCTCATCGTCTTTTGCGAAGTGTTTTCTGAAATTTGAGCTTTCAGATTCGTATATTGAGTGTCCTAGAAATGAAACGGTGAAGTTTGAATGTAAGAATAGTTTTGCAGCAATGATGCATGAAGCTAACAATTCTAATTGCATCTTAAGTGTAATTTATAGTATACAAAATATTTATTGATCATAGCTACAAATATTCTTATACACTTTACCGTTCCTTTCGCAACTTAATTGCTAGAATATTCGATAAGCCATGAAAAGGAAGTTGCAAAAATTAATATGGTTCTGTTCCACTCTGATCCTTATCTACACTTATTTTTTTCAATACAAGGTTTCATTTTTAATGAGAAACTCGATTGTTCTTCCCGATGGGCTTTCTAAGAAACATAGCATTAGAAGTGCTACTAAATTGTCTTGATGTTTTGTAGCTCACCGCAGAAAGTAAGATTTATCGATCATGGCTACAGACATTCTAATGCACTTTACTTTTACTATTATGTTTTATAGCAACTTAATTGCTAGAATAATCGACAAGCAATTGGTTTCTGTTCCATTCAGATTCTTATGTACTAGTTTTTTCATTGCTTGCCTCAGTTGTTATAAGAAACTCGACTATTTATCTTTAGATGGGCTTTTTTGACACAACTTAGTCACAGCTATAATGTTACAAGTCATAGATGTGCCGAGACGCTTTCGTTTGGGGGGAGAGCGTTTTGACCATTTGACCAACTACTGTCACTAAAAAGGCTCATGGAAATAATGTGGCCGACTCCCTAGCATTGTGGCCGACTTTCTGACCAGCTTTCTTGCACTTGTTTTCTTTTTTCAGCTAATATTTTAACACGGACATCCTTTCAGCAAGATTTAAAAGGAAAAAGAGAAAAGACTATGTAGTTATAGTAACCGAAAAAAACGGAAGGTAAATGGAAGGAATTGCTGCTCTACCAAGGGGTCGTGTTTGGGCCTTGCAGGCTCTGAAGGTACTTTCTAAATCTCTTTTTGAAACGAGCGAGTGCAAGAAACGAGCGACTTTCAAATATATTGGGGGCGTGACATCCCCCCTACACCCCAAATAAGCAAATCGCTGTTAGAACTGTGACTAAGTTGTCTTGGAGTGTTGTAACTCACCTGAGAAAGTAAGGTGCTCGTATAAGAATCTGCTCAAATTCATAGAAGTCAATGGCGTCATCTCCGTTCCAGTTTGATTCTTGAAATACCTATCACGAGAATGAAGCATTAGTGCTTCTGCCAATGTTGTTAGGAATGCAAGTAATCAGTTTGTTGCCCAATAACTTGTGCAACGAAGGTACCACATTATGTATTGCTTAAAAGTACTTGTTACTAAAATGTTGATTCTTGCCTTGCGTTTCTGTAAGGCTTGTTCTGAAGATATTTGTTGTATAGATTTAAGGCTTAATCACGCTTACCTTATCAATGATCTTCGACTTCTCCTCTTCTTCAAGTGTGCTGTCTGTTATCATTGTGAGTACAACTTTCAGGTCATCACGATTTAGCTTAGAGTCGCCGTCTATGTCTGAAACGAAGTGTTCCTTTTCTTAGAAGCTAGTATCATTTCTTGGTTTTCAACAGTCATTAGTGCTTGCAATTTTATCATTAACTATACAAGGGTACTGACGTGAGATTACGAAATAGCAATCGCTGCTTTAATTCTGAATGTAAAAGAAATCGAGCAAATCCAGGACATCTCATATGAGTTTGAGTGGAGAGTACATTGGCCTTTCATTCTTTTTGGGAGTTTCTAGTAGATCTACAATTTGTTTGATCTACATTCTACAAGTTGTGACGATACTCGCTATTGCAGGAACTGCAATGCAATTTAATTATTCATGCCTCGTACAAAAACATTACATTATGCTTGACTTCTCCCATCATTTACTATTTCTATCAGTAGAAACTGATCCTTGCCCCCCATTGAAATTTGAAAAGGCATTCCCGTGGATGGGACTGCTCAAAGAACTACTGTTGAAACGGAGTTACTGGCTTTCTGTCTTGCTATTTTCCACTTCAAACACCAGTCTTTTATTATAGATAAGTAACACTGTGGTCTGCAAGGATCTGCTATAACCTCTTTGGATTTATACAATTTTCTACTGACTAGGAGTTGTTGTTGCTGTTCGATGCACCAGCTGTAGTATAATTATGAATAAGAATCAAATGCAAAAAATGGATTTCTTTTCATGATTGTTCACTATAAATCTCTCAAATTTTCATCTTGGCCAAGTTGTTTCATGTTGTTTCCTTCCCTCAGGTACGAATGGAAGCAAGCTTGTGGTCTGAGGTCGAAAGCCATGAATGTGTTTTTAGCTAAACAGCAGAGACTATGAGTGAATTTTTCTTCATTTCTTTAAAGAATTCATACCTCTGCTCTCATTTTTAAACCAAAGCGTCTACCACTACCAGTTTTTCAACCTTACGATCTGTCTTGGTTTTCGTGGCCGATTTTCAGATATAATTGAAATATGCACAGTGATTTTAAACTGTGTCAATAGTTTTCGACTTCTGCTAGCAGTAGGCTTACGAGTGACCAGAGCTACCTCATGATAATCATGAAAATGGCACTCAATGAAAATTATATGGGTTATGAATTGGTGTGTGGCCAACGCGACACTGTTTTACAATTTATACATAATGACGTGAGAAAAGCAAGTTACTGCGCAGCTTACCGTATATTTTGAACAAATAGGCAATCTTTAGGCCTTCTGGTGCCTGAATAAGAGAAAGCAAATTATTAAAGCTTTTTTTTAAAGGGTGCCCGCTAAACGCGGGCAATCCCACCCCCAACTATGATCTGCAAATTAGTCTTGGAAAAACAAGACATAACTCCACTTGCCTCTTCATACTGAGACGACATTGGATGGAAAACAGCACATAGCACTTTGAAAGAGCATATGAAACCCTGCCAAGCACGGTGTTAAAACTATATCTGCACCACCTTATCTCTATTGCAGGGGTGGCCAACCCACAGCTCGCGAACCGCATGCGGCTCTTTCCCTGGTTTCATGCGGCTCTTACATTCATATTTGAATGCGCGTTTCATATATGTGTCTACTTCACTTGAGTTCATTAAGATATTTTTTTGTGAGAGGAAAGGATGGGGGTGATTCTCATGTGCCACCATGAGTTTGATGTGGCTCTTTGCAGCATCACAATAAAGAATGTGGGTCCCAACATCTCACTGGTTTCCAACCCCTGCTCTATCGTCTGAAAATTTTTAAGCATGCCTCAGTTGGCTCACGGGTTAAAGAATGAAAGTATACAACTCACTTTTTAGATGGTTTTCATCTATTTTCTCCTGTGATGTTCCGTGAGCAACGAAGTGATTTGCCAAGGCTTGCAGTTAATAGTTTAGCCATAGCCCCGATCTGTCCATTGTGCAGAATTTTTTTCTCAATTTTTCTTGCCTTTTAGCAATTCATAGGCAATTTTAAAAGCAATTTTCTTTGGATTTTCCCTCGTATTTGAAACAGTTTATTGTCACTGTGACATATGCAATCTGAGAATACAGGCAGAGTCACCGAGAAGGGGGAGCAGGAGAGACAAGTTGTCGCAGGGAAGCTCCAAAGGGTCTCATAGCACCCAATGCTCCAAGGTCTGTGGACCTCATAGAGCAAATTAGCAGTAATTTTCCAAAGTTAATTTCTAGACTCTTAAAATTTGCTGCTCGCAGGGGCATCATCTATTTCCTTTGCCCCGAGGCCTCAGAATTCTCTCGTCGACCCTAAATACAGACAAATTCTTTTTCTCCACCTTTGCCTTTTCTAGCATTCTCAAGTTGAAATATTCTACTACTAAATTGACACAACAAAAATCCACTTCATTTATTCAAATGGGTATTCCGTGCTACTCACCTGATTGTTGAATACTGAATGTAAGTCAAGGAAATCATCAAATGTCATGCCGCCTTCTTGATCAGATGAAAATATTTTAAGAATTCGATCTCTGAATGGGTTTTCCTTAAATGAACAGAAAATCAGAGTTCAATGCAGAGTCTCAATTGAATTTTCTAATGATTGTTTATTAATTTAATTCATCGTTCACTATACATATTATTTTGAGCATTTAATGAAAAGTTTGTTTATCGCGTTAGCCAGGGGTGGCCAACCAGTGAGAGGCTAAGAGCCGCATTATTTA
>OLMO02000294.1:8342480-8352673 GCA_900291935.2 Cassiopea xamachana | reverse complement strand
GGGTGTTTTGAGCAATTGACCAACTATTGTTATCAAAAAAAGGTCACAGAAAATGCTGTGGCCAACTTTGTTGCAGCATAGCTGACTCTTGGCCAACTTTCTTGCAAATTTGATTGTATTGGGGAGGGGGTCGTGACGCCCCCCATAGGCACATCCCTGGTTCTATAGAATACATGTGCTTTTTATACGAAGATGTTTTGATCGACTATTTCAAATTTCAATTATTTGTGTGCAGAACGTTATAAATGTTATGTTGGCAACGTCCCCTCCCCCCAAGTGCCGTCGAGTCGGTAAAGTAGTGGTCCAGAGGCTAAACACATGTTTCTTTTACAAGAAAACCTCTCTTTTGCCTGACCCTTAATTCTCTTCAAAACATTTGTCTAATGAAAACGCGTGTACATGACAAATGTTCGGCTACTTCTAAAACACACGGCACTGTATGTATTCCAGGTCATATATGCAATTCATTGAGGACTCGAAGCTGGTTTGTGTTCAACCCATCTCTCTTGTGCATTCTCATTATTAAGTACAAGAGAATAAAAACTAAAAGTAAATGACTACAAGTGAATAATACTATTAAAATTTTGCAGACACTTTCTCATTTTCCGAAACTGTAAGTGCCCCTAACCAAATAGCCCCCAAAACCAAGAAAGTACAAAGTATTTGTATCGAGCTTGTAGCAGATAGGTGCCAGGAATTGTAAAAAAAAGCTCCATGTACACTTGAAATAATGAAAAATTCATAGTAAATAGCAGAGGTTAAATGGACAGAGAGCAGTCCCCCTTGTCCCCTAATACCCGCTACTGAATACACACTGTTTGATGAGCCCAGCTCAAGGTCTAGTGCTACAAGCTCCTCCGTTTTGACTGCACATGTGTCGTGCCATAAAATTGGTACAGACACACGGAAACATCAAAATTCTGAATTTTGCCTTTACTTTGGCTAGAACTATAGATTAAAAGCACAAATAAGGTATGAAAAACGTTTTATAAACGTATCTTCGTGAATTGCCGACAGTGCATAGAAGTTTAGATCCCGACGGGGGCTTGATAAAATCGTGGGGCAACAGCTCCAAGTACCCCCCTCTAGCGCCACCCTTGATTCTTGATTATTTACAGCTAGAACAATTCTTTAAATTGAAAAGCTTCTTACTTTTTTTCCCGTTAGTATTATACGTTCTTTACATATTTCGACCGTAAAATATCTTTCTTTGGTCACACAATCTGATTTATGAAAACATCTTTTGTGCTTGAGAATAGCTACAACAATAAGTAGAAATTGGCCAATCAGAATGTGCCAACGATAACCTCGTTTCATAAATGTGAACGTGGTTTACTTCGAATTTCTTTCAGTGCGATTTTGAATCTCATCTGCAACATGTGGAGCAGCTACTTTGGTGCTATTTTACTTTCCGCTACTGTGTTTGCCAGCGATGTTATCGAACTGTCAGACAAGGATTTCGACGCAAAAATTAAGGATGAAGACATTATGCTGATAGAGTTCTTTGCCCCATGGTAAGACTCGCAGTTTAGGCCTATGATGAGTTTTAATGAAGTCAAAGTAGGTAACACTTCACATGCTTTTAGGTGATTACTCAAATATGTACTGAAAGGTTTTTATTATTTGCCGGTGTGATCCACGCTTGACAGCCATTCCCGGACTTTTATATATGCTACATTTTTTTATTGTAGGTGTGGACACTGTAAGAGGTTAGCTCCTGAATATGAAGATGCTGCAACTAGACTGAAGAATAATGATCCACCAGTGCCATTAGCAAAGGTAAGAAACTCCCATCACCATTTATTGTATATAGTCAGATGAATTTTACTTTTGAAAAGGGTTTTAGAAGTTTAAAGTCTCAGTAGAAACTCCTCTAGGAAATACTGGCCATATGAATTTTACACAGTTGTTGTGAATTTGACAGCAGTGAATGGAACTCATTTGTTGGCAGTGATAGAAAAGATTTGAAATTACAGTTTCATCTTTATTGCAAATTGCCTTTATATGTACGTTTGTTATGAAAATGTCATGCTTTTGTTGTAAAGAACTGGCTTTTGTACAACAGTTGATTACCATAATAGTTTTATTTGCCTTTTGATTGCAATGAAGGCCTTCTCTGAAGGATCTTGAAATACAATGCAATTTTCCCTTTTATAAATTATGCACATCAAAGAGTATTTTTTTATTATGCAATGACATGGAAAGGCCTTAGGGCCTATAGCTATGCCCGAACAAAAGGAAACTATGAAAAGAGAGAGAGGTTAATGATAAGTTGCAGGATTGGAAGCCAGTGGAAGGCAATGTGTTACTATAGTTGAGAAGTTCTTGGAATGAAGGATGATTTGTGAGATAGAGTTCATGGATTAAGTAGCATAACTTGGAAAGGTGTGAATGGGTAGAGCTTCTAGTTTATTGAGCACACCTCTCTGGATTGGGAAAAATATTCTCCAGTTTCCATTGATACTTTCACTTGAATATTTTCATGGACATTGCGATGTCTGTGAAATACTCGATTGAAAGTATCAATAGAAATTGAAAATATCTGCAAAATCTTATATCAGAAAGATTTAAATATCTTATAGAATATTGTATTGATTTGTTTAAATGTTAACTATTTAAGGTTGATTGTACTGAAGCTGGGAAAGACACTTGTGGAAAGCATGGTGTAAGTGGCTACCCAACTCTAAAAATCTTTAGGAATGGAAAGATGTCTCAGGATTATGATGGACCAAGACAGGCAGGTAAGTGAATACCTATGTTGAATTTTGAAATTTCAATCCTTTGTGACATTTTTTGTATATTCTTTTGTTGATGTAACCCTTGAAGTAGTGACTTCTGAGAATGAGGTTTGAATCAATGTGTTTTCTGTATTTTTGGTCTAATCAAACAGTGATAAGAATGTGTGCAGGCCCTGGAATAGCATTCTATGTATGTCATAATACAGCTGAGGGTCCAGTTTTTGAGTGATTAAAATAGCTGAGTAATACTGTCAGTAATAGATTTACATCACCAGTATTTTCTCTTTTTTTACTAGATGGGATTGTTAGCTATATGAAGAAACAAGCTGGACCAGTTTCAAAAGAATACACATCTCTTGGAGCATTCCAGAACAGACTTGCAAAAATAGATGATCTCCTAATTGTTGGTGAGTGAATTGAATAAAACCTGGGTTTACTATCCCAATGCAAGTATTTAGCCCACAACTTTTAAAATTTTGGTGGCCTAATTTACTATATAAAGTCTAAAGTTGTTTTGTTGGTTGTTAGTCCTGTGCTTTTCAGAAGAGTGATCAGCAAATAGACAATAATGGTGGAGTAGAATTACTGATTTTCCTTAGAAACCATTCCAAGTCTTTCTAGGGGATTACATATGCTGTTGTTGTTGTCTTGAACAGTGGTTTTTCTCTCCTTTATGCACATTACTGCATCAAATTTGGGGAGGGGGGAGTTGGATTATAATTCAAAGCTGTTCATCACCAGAAGATAGGGTCTTGCTGAGATGACATTGTTCAATTAGGGGGAAGGAGATCTAAAATGGCTCAAATTTTGATGATATCTTATATCTGTGGTTCCATATCGCTGCTATTTAGTTAACTCAGTAGCATAGATCATGGCCAGGCCCCATTAAAATTACTTTGTGCTTGTGAGCACAGATCTGAGAAAAATGTGTCTGCAAAAAATAGGATATAATAGAAGATCAGATGCAGATTTGGACGAGAAGTGCCTGCAGAAAGTTGTAGTGTGATGTCTGGAGCCTGATTAATAAGCTTTGATCATAACCACCTTGATATACTCCCAACAGATGTTGTTTCTATATTTATCAATATTTGAAGAGTGTGTCTTATTGTTTATCATCTCTTTTTTTCTAGGTATATTTTCTGAAAAAGATAACGATTTGCACAAGAAGTATGAGAAAGTTGCCAACAACAAGAGAAATGATTTTGATTTTGGCCACACTTTNTTGCCCCAGAAATATTGCAGGAATACAAACTTGAGAATGCAATTGTAGTCTTTAGACCACCACATCTTCATGCAAAGTTTGAGGATCCTTTCTTGACTATGACAAATAAAGATGAGAATGTATACAATATTGAGAAGTTTATTGATGATAATCAGTGAGTTTTTATATTTTTATTCGTAATTGATATGCAAGGGAGCTTGGATTTCCAGTGCTGTTGGAGAGAAATGTATCAGTTTGGAATAACAGCTTCTTGTGTACTTATTCTGTTTTCCAATTGAAAATTTCATTTACCATAAAAACTTTGATAAGGCTCCCTTTGAAGATAAAATTGTAAATGGACCCACATCTAATAAGCCATTAGCTTCTAACCCTAAAGCAAGGAATATTTAGTAAGACCACTAAAATTAGCCCCCATACCTGAGATGTAACTTTGCCATTTGAGCCTCTATTGTTTCTTTTTATAGTTAGCAATGAACTTTTAGCTCTCCTTGAATAGGCCCTGCCCTCAAATATTTCCCCATGCAGGAATTCAAAATAAAGAAGTCTTAAGAGGGATCACTTTGAAGATTTATTGCATATTTCCAAAATCTCTGTCTAAATGGGTCCTTAGTTTTCATAGAGCCAATACTACTAAGTATCACTAAAGATGTGTTGCCCAAATTTGCTGATTTAAACTCTATGATTGTTTGAAACTCATTATTATTTGCAGTAAAATCTACCTTAGATTAGTTATCTACCTTAGATTAGTCTTTAATTTTCTTATTAGGTATTCACTTCTGGTTTTGAAATGCTCTTCTACTGTTTTACCTTACTCCATATAGGAAGTGCAGGTTTTCCTGTGGAAAAGTGTGAGATCATGCTTGCTTGCACTGGTGCACACCATCTAAACTTTCAGGCATGCTTTTTGCCTGCCTGCTTAATCATCTATCCATTTTTGTATCAAATTTTAGGAGATAAAAGTGAATTGAGGGTAAAGTATCTTGTGGCCCCACTGCCACCCTTTCATCGCATGTGTGAGGAAAAACACTCCACATCACATTATCACTTGCCTCTTAATGTCTAGGGGTGCTGAATGTCATATGTTTAGTAGTGCCTTCCCAGTGAAGTCTATAGATAATATTGGAGCATTGTCAAATACAATTGCCTTTCTTCTAAACAGAGTTCTGTCCTTTGCTTGCATATCCTATACCCACCCCTGCATTCTTCCCACCTCTGCATCCTTCCCTTCCTTAAGTAAACTAGTACTGAATCAGATTTTTAGTTGATGGTTTATTCTTGTTTTCACCAAGATTTGGTTTAGTTGGACAAATGAAGGGTAGCAATGAAGAAAGGTTTATAAAACCTGTCATCACTGTGTACTTCAAAATAGACTGGAAATTAAACAGGAAGGGTGAGTTAACTATTCTATGAGACTTTTTGTAGCATCACTCAGATAGTACAGTGAGGATTCACTTGTTAATTGACTATTTCACTGGTTGTGAGCTAGAGAGTTACTCATATTATTTATTCCAAGCATCCATTGCCAGTTTCTTGATTAGTTATCTATGTTGATTTATGAGTGATTTGTTTAAAAACCAAAAGAATGCTTAAATGATTCAATGCCTTGAAGGGCTTTTAAAATAGATTGTGCAGTTAAAATTAGAGTTTTTTGATAATATTTTACTTTATTTATCATGCCATTGTCTGTTGGTATATGCTTCCAGATGATGAGCTGGGAGTTGCGAGTTTCAAAGCATTTGTTGCAGAGATTAAGAACCTTAAGCAGATTGTTTTCTTAAATGTGTAGTTATATGTACAAAAGTACTAATAAATACTTACATCCTGTAACACTGTAGCCAGTTGGTATCAAAGTAGGACAAAACTTTATACTTCCACCAATGTGCATCTACCTTTATAGTAAAGTCATTCAAAATTTTATTACCAGGAACTCACTACTGGAGAAATCGAGTGGCAAGGGTAGCAAAGAAGTTCAAGGGAAAGACACTGTCCTTTGCCATTGCAAATATTGGTGAATACCAAAGGCAGATTGATGATTGGAAAATGGACCCAACTAGGGATATAATTGTAGCAGCAAAAAATGCAAAGGATGAGGTTTTCCTGATGAAAGATGAAACTTTTAGGTAAGGTGGTAGCAGTTATGTTCCTTGCTTGAAAATCAAGTATGCATGTTCTTGCAGCAGTAAGCTGCTACCAGTTAAGTGATTGCTTTATCCTCCCTGGCTTTGAGTCAATTAAAACTCTGATTTATTATTCTCCATGATTGGAAGTGAATTTCTGCCAGTCCTTTGTGGTACTTTTTGAATATATTAGTTAAATTTTGTCACCTTTTGTGACCTTTCAGTCAAATTCAACAGGCCCTGTTTTGCATTTACATTATCCATGGCAAAAGTATTTTAGTCAATACTATTTTGTACACCCTGGGTCTTAGTGGGGTGCAGGAGGGTGCGATACCCCAAATTTTTAGCTTTTTGGTACATTTACTGAATGTCAGTAGTGCTTGTCAATGTTGTATTACTGATAGAACTCAGAGAAAACCCTCTTTGTCAGCAGAATGAGACTGTGCATCCACCCAATACTTTTCTTTAGCTTTACCCCTGTCCACACAATCTCTTCCCTTTGCACTCTTATGGAATGAAGCTTAGCTATGATATTATTCATCCTTTTGATTTCTTCCTTTCTGTGACTAGGCTGTTTGCTATTTTGAGTTTTCATGTCTTCAATGTGACCATTTTCATGCCTTTATTGCTTGCCAATGTATATATGCTCTTTTTCATGTGTTTTTAGTGTGGACAATTTAGAGAAGTTCGCAAACGATTTTTTTGATGGCAAGTTGAAGCCTTACATAAAGTCAGAGCCAATGCCAGAAAGCAATGATGAACCAGTAAAGGTTTGTTGCCTCAATCTGCAGCTTTCATTGTGTTTATGGGCAAGCTGGATCATGGTACATTTTATCAACAATGAAACTCAATATTTTCAATGCTAGGAAACCTGCATGCACCACAGTTACCTCTTTTGCAAATTTCTCTACCTTTAAATTGCTGCTATTTGGTGTGACAAACTGTATTTTGCTATTAATCCCTGTGTCATTTTATTGCTAGCTTCAGTTACAAGCTCCAATCCACCCCTGATAGTTCCATGCTTTCTGCACCAAAATTTTTGGCCATAATTATTTGGACAAGTAAGAAGGAGCAACTTGACTTCCATCATTCTTAGAGTTGCATTTTTTGTATGTTCTATCTGCTTTATTCTTGAAGGTTGTTGTTGGAGATACATTTAAGGACATTGTCTTAGATGAAACCAAAGATGTTCTTATTGAACTTTATGCACCATGGTGTGGTCATTGCAAAAATTTAGAGCCTAAATATACTGAGCTTGGTGAAAAGGTATGATAATTCTGAGCTTGATCAGTCTAGTATTGTTCTTATACTTATTAGTGCATATGCTTCACTCTCCACACAATGTCTAGATTGCTGCCCAAGCAGTTCTAACTGATATTTTGAAGGAATTAAATTTTTGTTGGAGTCAATTTTCCTTATATGGAATTAAGGTGAAAATAATTTTGACAGAAAAAAGCCTCATTTTAACACCATTGATTTGATTAGAAGTGTGAAAGAGGGGTTTTGTGTTGTTTGCAAATGTGTCAGGGTTGTTTGAAGGCACACAAGTTTTGTTGTTATAGGATTTATATTATTGAAGGCATTCCTCTCTTAATCTGTAGAGAGATTAGAGTTATATCTAGTGGGAGAGAAGGACCAATAGTCTTTCTCTCCCATTTTCCTTAGCTCTAATCTCTCTTTAGATCAAAAGAGGAATGCATGCAATGATTCAGATCCACTACCTCGTATATGTACAATAGGCAACTGTATGAATCACAAAAATTGATAGATTTTTTAGTGAATAGTTGGGGATTTTCTTTGTGTGCTCTCCAGAATTGTCATCACAAGCTTCCTCCACCCTACTGGCTACTCATGGGCAAGGTGGCATAGCGGTTAGAGCGCATGACTCCTGTGCAGAAGTTCTACGGTTCGAGCCAAACTTGAGGCTTTGACTGAATGCTCGCTCACTGTTCACCAAACAGCGAATGGGTACCTGGTAGCAACACTGGGGAGATAAAGGTGGCGAGGAAGGAACTGGCCACCCTACCTCAAATGCCGATGGCTCAGTATAAGTGTCCTCTCTAACACGCACTCCCCTACGTACGAAAGTATACGGGACTACCTTTACCTTTTACTGGCTAATATGTTAGCTATCCTGATTCTGTCTTAGACAATGGTTATAGAATGATGGGTTATAAGCTTTCATGCACAGCAGACTTGATTTTTATATGTTACATTATTTTGCAGATGAAAAATGTAAAGGATATTGTTATTGCAAAGATGGATGCAACTGCAAACGGCGCACCACCTAACTATTCAGCAGGAGGGTATGTTATGCCATTGGTTTTGTTTTGTTGCATAATTAAGATATTCATTCATACTTGCTGCGTTACTTTTATCTGTAGTTTTATTTGTTACATTCTGTGCTAGAGCACTGCTAACTGCTGTGCCAATTTATTGTTGCAGAATTTGCTTGAATTTTTCCAAGTTTATCAGTACGCTGATGATCAATAGTTTAGCATTTTATAGAAGTATATTGATTAAGCATAAGGAGCTAACTACAAGAGGAGCTTGTTTACACTATACTGCTTTGTTTCAAATGCAATAGTAGNGATAAGGTCTAATGAAGTCAAACTATCTCCTAGTGCCAGTATTTGATTATAGAAGATTTCAGTATTAGCTAGATGTAATTCTCTTATGGCAGGGCTCGAAAGAGTTATACTTCACGGTTCGTGAACCTATAGCGCGCAGGCCAGATGTGGCTCTTTTGATGCCTTCATCTGGCTCTCTGGCTCACAGAAAATATTTGCTGAAATTTCTTCAGAGTCGACAGCATAGCGGACGAAGCCTTTACTTTCACCACAAAACATAGTTCACTGTAGATACTACATGCATTTTGTCGTATTTGTTGTTAGAAGCTATTGTATGGCTCTCTTGGAAATTCATATCAAAATATAAGGCTTGTTGGCTCTTCCAGCCGAAAAGCTTCCCCGACCCCCGTCTTATGGGGTCATTTACTGTTACATAATGCTATTATTATCGTTCAGAGGTGAGAACCCCTTCCACTTGGTGCTTCTTTTATTGTTTCCTATTCCAATTATATGAACACACAAAATCCACTGTCAGTCTGTTTTATAACAGAACTGAGGTTAAGTAAGGCAGAGGGAGTATGAAAGAAAGGTGTGGGTATTTATCACTCCAGCCCAGGTCTACCCAATTCTCTCATATTTATTACCAATTCAAGTAATATTTTTCTGCAATTTTCTACCATATTTTCAAACTTGAAGTTTAGAAAATAAACATGTCAGAAAAGAGTGCAAAACTGGTTCTTTTCTTGAAAGCAAAAGCAATGGCAAAACTTTAGTGTTCTGCATTTGTATTGATGCTCCTTCCCAGCCTCTTTGTTTATGTTGTATTTCCGCAGCTGTTGTACAGAAACTGTCCTGTCAAGAATTTATTTTTGCTACTCTATAAGAAGCGGCTAAAACTAGCTGCACTTAGCTCCTTAACAGTTGGATCCAACGGCGTTTCATTTGAGTGCATTCTGCCCTTTGATTCAACATCAAAGAAATGTTTCATATTTATGATTTCCAGTCCACTATGACTCTACTTCGTCTATGAAAAAGATACTAGCATACAGATCTGACATTCTCATGTGTATTGATGTGGTGGAAAGTACTTTGCTTTGTGCAGTTTTTCCGTAGCGCCTCCAGAGCTTCAATAATATGTAGAGTAGGCGGCTGCTCATAACTAGTAGGGAGCTGGGCCTTTTGCAGGGCCGAAAGCATTATGTGTACTTTTTTTAACATAATTTTTTAAGTCAAAGTAGAAGGCTAGACTGTTTGTGCGGAATTAGCTAGCTATAAATCGCCGGTAGCCTTTTTGTATCGAATGCTCTTTGGCCTGTGGCAAATCAAGGCTCCCAAGGGAGATTGAAATGTGATCCTGCATTTTTTCAGAAATTTATTGTTGTTTACCTTTTGTAATTGAATTGTTGTAATCCAAATAAGACATTTTAATATGTATAAAGCTAGTTAGGGTGCATTTCTGATTTTGATAGATTTCCAACAATCTATTGGGCACCAATGGGAAGAAAGGACTCACCCAAGAAATACGAAGGTGGCCGAGAGGTATCTG
>OLMO02000294.1:8325730-8336340 GCA_900291935.2 Cassiopea xamachana | reverse complement strand
TAAATATGCAAGAAAGGGTTTCATAATCTTGTCTTCTTGACCCCTATGATCTTCATAAAATCTGATATACATCTGACTTCATAAAATCTGATATACATCTGACTTCATAAAATCTGATATACATCTGACTTCATAAAAGCTGATATACATCTGACAAGTTATACTTTTTCTTTCATTTACTGGCTAGCAGCAAGCAGACCAGGTCTCACGTTGCCCGGTATATAATTTTATTAGCTGAAAATCTTATGAATGCTCGTTAGGCCAAAATTACTGAACATAAAAGCTGACTAGTTTTGGTGACGATTGAATATCAGTTAGTGAATTATTTTGTTGAGAATAGCCGATTGCACTAAACTTATTTGTGATTTTCTAAGTGTTTTCCTTGATAAATTTGAGCAAGCCCAATCCTACTGGGTACTCCAGGGTATGCCAGAACTTGACTTACCGCTTGTGAATCATCCAAATATAATGAAACTCTACTTTGGTAGTCACGCAGGCAGATACATGTATAACGTAATGACTACATGCCTGAAGTGAGAATGTTTTCCTGTAGAAAATTCGACGTCACATATACGGATCCAGGTGGAATTAGTTTTCTGTTAAAATGCACTAGAATAATTTTTATTATCCAGATCTCGTTATCGGGGTTGCCACTACTCCTTGAAGCTCTTTTAATCTCCTGGAAAGCAATTTACCTCCTTAAAAAATCTTTAAAAATGTAAAAACTCATGGGCAACTCCTGGAAGTTGATTTTTTCAAGTACAGTTAACAGGTGACAGTGCAACTATTCATCCCATTGAAGCACAGCGTTTGTCTTATTCTGCAAAAGAGCCTCATTTTCCTCCACTCTCCTCGTGTGTCCACCTAGCTACTGGGTAACTAGGTATGTAGCCAACTCACGTACACGTATTTTTTTATAAGAAAACCATCTTTTTGCCTGAGCCTCAATTTTCTTAGCTTTTCCCGAAACTGAGCCTGAGATTTTCTAAAATGTTTCTTAACTTTTTCTGAAATAAACTAGCTAAAATGGGCTAGAAATTCGTTATTAATATTGCATACTTGAATTTGAATTCCATCTTTTACATTTTGAATGCAATAGTGACGGAATATTGATTTTTGGCCAATAAAAACACTTAATTTTGGAAATTGAGCCTCGTGATTTTCATACGATTTTCTTAAGATTTTGATCATTTGAGCCTCATTTTCTTATAAACTTTTTTCTTATAAAAAAGACATGTATTCACCTAGCTACTGGTGGAGCTCTACATAGAGTTTAAATAGGTTATGTATTGTTGTAAAAACTAATTATGCAGCAGGTGATTAGCTCGGAAAAGTGATCAGGTTCTCGTAGAAACTCGTGGAAAGTCCGTAGGAAAGTCCTGAAACACTCCCGGAATTTCATTGTAAAATAGCCACCTTGCTTGTCCGGGTAAATTCNCATAACCGTACTGTTTATATTGGTGCATTTAGTACAAGTGCATACTATTTACTCGCCGTAATCCGGATGAACGATCCTGCAAATTTTCCAATAAACAAAAGTGTGTTCTTCACTGTGTTAGAGCTTGCGTTTTATTCAATTGCTGACTTGATCATCTGCTGCAGGTAAAGTAGTCTGGGTCTAGAGATGTCTCTACTAAGAGCACATGAAAAGGCGGGCAACTAGGGTGGTCCTGGGGGTCTGGGCTCCAGCCCTTTTCAGCAAATGAACGAAAGTGCCATTTTTGCAGTGTCCTCCTTATATCAAAAAGGAATTTTTTCTTAGATGGAAAAGGCGTGGTTCCAAAATTTTTTTAGGGCTTTCGCCCCCATTTTTCCTTCGTTGCCGTGAAGAGATTGCATGAGGACCATTGAACTTCAGAAGTAACTATACCATTAAACTTTCCACACTATTTCCTCCGTTTATGAATCTGCAAAACAGCATTGAATGGCCGTATCTTCTCTATAAAGTTTTCGTTTGCCTTTTTTGTGGATAGGACCCTCGCTTTCGAAAACTCCTAGTTGCGGGCCTGGTGAAAAAAAATAAATACATGTAGTCATCATTAGTTCAACGCGAACATATCATAGAAAAAACTTTTGACGTAGTTTTTAAAAATTTTTTCGGTCCCATATGATTTGAATTATGGGAGGTCGACGATAGTAGTCCTTGTATGGCCTCGTCAGCGGCACCGCGGGCAGAAAGTTTCGCAAGAAAAAAAATTTTTTGAAATGCAGGGCATAGAGTTTCGTGACTTTCGATGTTTTGCAAATTTCTCGCAAAAGATGTCATGACCAAGAAAAAATGTTTTTGTACGTGAAAAAACGTTCGCAACTGAAGAAAGTATGGGAAACTAAAACTTCCCTTGCATTTTCAGTACTGTCAATGACGAAGTACAATGTTATCACTTTCAAGATCTTTTGAGCAGTGCCTCTGCGCCTCAATAGTGACCCTCTGGAAAAGATTGAATACCATTTTACTGTTGCAATCTTTACTACGTTCTAAGGGAGGCACTGAATTTATAAAGTTCTAGAGTCCAAGATATTAGGGTGAGGTACGTAGCATACAGAAATAAAAAAGGAAAGCAAGTATACAAGAAAACTTTCGCGAGTTGAACATTTTCTGCAAGTTCACAGCAAAAGTATTTTGCGAAATTTGAATTTAAAAATTTCTATAGCAGAAATATCGTGAAAAAGGTAAAAAATCATTAAAAAGCTTTCTAACCTTAAAGTAGACTTTCTTTTACTCAATATGACTAGGTAAGATTACTTCACCATAGCCAATGGCTGTGGCTACGTAGGCAGTTTGTAGTGCCCCAATGTTGTTGAATATTGTTGAATGTTGTTGAATGTGACCCACNCTCATATAGGGTTTCATGCATTCTTGAAAAGTGGTGGAATTTGAATTGTCTTTTCAAGGGTACTTGAAACTCCTTGAAAATGAGACTTGTTTTTTTTGGAAATTTATCAAACTCCATGAAATAAGTGAGTACTGTTTAATTAGTTCACAGCAATAAGCAATGCAAAAAATAACGAAATATTCAAAAAGTGCTTGAAGAAGATCGTACAAATAACTCCTGATATGCCAAGAAATATCTTGTTTTCGATATTTTGGGCTTCCTGTGCATTCAAGATTATTAATTTATAGCTCTTTCAAAATTTTTAGTTTAATCCTTGAATAGTCCTTGAATTTACTTTTCAAAATCCTGCACGAGCCCAGTCTTACAATTCCTAAAAGCCTTGGTCACAAGCTACCCGTGCATTCTGTGATGTACGTTTTGTGATAGAATTTTGTGGGCCCCAGTACTAACTTTCTTAACTTTTTCATGATTCCAGTATCAAAATTTTTTGACGACTCTTCGCAAAAATTTTTTATTGTAGTGTTTTGCGCATGCACATTAAGGGAAGTGAAAAAGTTGCCAGTACAATGAAATATTGATAACTTTTTAAGGGGCTGATTGCATGTAGCGGGTTAGCTCGGTTAACCGGGCTGGATTTTCTGATCAATTATATGAAGTGGGCTAGCCCTGGCTTTCTGTTATTCCAAATTGGAGCTACACATTTCGGGGAATGAATTATTAGCTATGAGAGCGCTTACGCGGCAGTCTGGGTGTGTTTTCATAATTGTTGATTCATATTTATATCATTCTAAATACAGAGCATACTTTTATATGCATGGTGGGGAAATTAGCCACCAGTTCCTTTCATTGCCGCACCAGTGGAAAATGTTTTCCCCGCCACTTAAGTTCCCTTATGATTCAGTGACATCGTTGCTTTTGTATTATTTGTAATATTTGTGTGCTTACATGAATTTCGTTCTACGGTCAATACCAATATGTTAAAAAAGCTTTTCAAAGCCTGTTAATCTGAAGATACTGCAGTTACCTAAAGGTCCCTTCTCTCAAATACCTCACCAGTGAAAAATCGTTAAAACATGCCCTGTCTTAGTAGTAGTGTTAATTGACAGATCAGGAATCTCAGCCCGGTTACCCGCGCTAGCTCGGTAGTCAGACGACAGATCTCGGCTAACCCGTTTCCCACGTAATTGAATTTCTGGAAATAACAGGAATTTTTTGTTGACACCGGCTAAACGAGGTAGCCCGGTTACCGGGGTTTTCCAACCAACTTACCATAGCGTTTTGCACACACAATTCGATCAGAGGCACCCTCCTAGCCCCAAGGAAGTGGGGAGACGGAGGTTAAATCGGGTATACACGTTTTTTTTATAAGAAAGAAGTTCATAAGAAAATGAGGCTCAAATTGTCAAAATCGTAAGAAAATCACAAGGCTCATTTTCCAAAATCAAGTGTTTTTATAGGCCAAAAATCGGTATTTCATCGTTATTGCATTGAAAATGTTAAAGATGGAATTCAAATTCAAGTATACAATATTAATAATGAAAGTGTAAACCATTTTAGCCAGTTTGTTTCAGTAAAAACTAAGAACAATTTAAGAAAATCTCAGGCTCAATTTCGGGAAATGTTAAGAAAATTGAGGCTCAGGCAAAACAATGATTTTCTTAAAAAAAACGTGTAATAATTCAAATTTTCTTATTGAAACTAAGGAGGAGATAGTTGGTCCACAATCCTTTGCGTGTAGAAGCAACGCGGGAAGAATGAAATCAGTCTGCAGAATTAGCGATGAAGATGAGAAGTGTAGTCGGAAAAGATTAAACAGATTTCAGTAAAGGTAATACGCATGTAGGAAAAGGTTGGTTGCTAAAAGATTCATTGCATGTGGGTATTTAGACTTCACGATAGCTTATGCAGTGGGACATCTATAGGGGTGAAGGGGCCTAGCGTTTCCATGAGATGTGAATGGCATGGCCTAAAAAACTGCAGGCGACTTCGCCTCCTAGCCTACGTTTTTCTCTTCAGAGAGTAGAAAAGTGAGCTCTGCATAGGCGTCATATCTTGATTGGCTAAAAAAGGAATAGCCATCGTAGAGTTCCTGTCAGTTATTGGCCTTTGACCAATAATTGGCTGGAATTCTTCTGATGCACTCTTTACAGGAAAACAACAATTGGCAAGTGGTACAATGAACGAGGGCAAAAATTTTCTTTTGAAGTTTGTGATACGTGTAACTAATTGACTTGAAATAATTGTTGATAAAAATGAAGTTATTTGTGTTAATGGGAAGAACAGTTAAAGATTGCCCTCATGAAGAAACAGCTGTATTCAGCTCTGCCAACATTTGAAATGATACATGAGCTGTGGAACGAGAACTCTGCGATTTTGAAGGCCTTCGGTGACACGAGGAAAGTGGTTTCATCATGTCCTGCATTGGAGGAGTGCAAAGTTCAAATGTTTACAGGGTTTATACGGTCATGGAAAGTCAGGGGGAAAAGGGTCTTTTTTGCTTTGTTCAGGGAAAGTCAGGGAAGCTTGCAGTGGTCGGACAAAATAGCATTTTCATTCTGCAGGTCAGAGAAATCTTTCATTTTTCACCATCAAGGAAGTATGTACAACACTTTAATAACTAGGTAAGAAAATGTGATAGTAAGTTATAGGTTAGAAAGTTCTATCGTTTTCATCAAACTTAGGATTTAAGTAGCAAATAGAAAAATCAAACAAATAAAAAGAAATTTCAAAAATGAAAACTGTGCGACTTTATCAATGTAAACAAAAGGAAGAGTGTTTATCACATTTTACATAACCTTTTTTCGTTTCTCTTTAAGAATTTCAAGTGAATTCTTCATATTTTTTTGTATAACGTTTCTAAAATATCTACATACTGCTAAATTGAAAAATTAATATCTTGCTATTTTTTATTTGCGTCATTATTAATCCAATCAGGTCAGGGGAAAAATTTACTTTTTCAGAAGAGGTCAGGGGAAAACATATAGGTTTTAGAGAAATAGGTCAGGGAAAATTTGTGCTTTTGAAGCAAAAGTCAGGGGAATTTTTTTTTCAGAAAGTCCGTATAGACCCTGTGTTTGTCATGTATATTTGAGTTCTCAGTAGCGCATTTAGCTGTCAGTCTCAATTTTTGCTGGATTTGAATGTTTCCAATCAGGGAAAGGAGTGGATGGTGCGAAGAATTGGGACAAGAAGTGGAAGATTATGTAGGTCCATTTTCTACTGATTGTGTTTCTATCTCTTTCGCCATTAGGAATCAACTAAAGCTTGTTCTAGATGGCCCATAGGCATGGGGTGGCAAATGCCACCCCTGAGGCAACAGAATGCCAGGCTTTTCCTATCCTGGGAATTTTTTTGCAATTTTTGTATTGTTACTTTATCTTTGTAGCAAAGAAGAGATCTCCTGAAGTTTACACACATATTATTCATTTGATTGTGATAACATGAGGTATTAAAAAAGCTTCCAAATTTTGTGCCAAGCGATTCCCCTAAAACGTTTTTACCACCCCTGGAATACGGGCCTGGCTGCAGGCTTGAGTTTCTGCATCGCATTGTTTCTTAGTGCACGTTCTTTTATAAGACAGTTGTCTATAATAGAGTAGCCCTCAACTGCTCAATAGTTAAAAATAGTTGCACTGAATTCCTGATGCCTAAGAAAGCTGGTATGTAAACATACATTTAAAATTCCAACTATCTGTATATAAAATATAGGAACTGCCACTTTTGGTTTCCTTTGACCATCTATACTGGTAATGACTCAGATTTAGTAATATTTCAGATTTATATACATCCTTGGCATTTTCCATTAATATACAAGCTAGAAACATGGGAGTCTGAACACTGTCTACTAGGAAAGTCTTAAGAAGGTTTTGAAACTAAAGCGACAAGCTAAGAATGGCGGGCCAAAAATTTCTTTCTTGTGCAGTAAATAACTTGTACTTTCATAAGAAGTTCTACAGCTTGCCTCTTTTCTGTCTGAGCTGCACTTTTCTTGGTGAAGCACATATGACTTTTCAAGCAGCTCATATGTCAAAGTTTGATATAATCTCCCCTTCGAATGATAAGCCCTCCCCTTGAACTAGTTCAGCTCGGTTCTTTGTACCCTATAATCTCGCATATAGGCGCAGCTCGTATAAAGGCGCCGGCGCTTATATCCGGCCCAGTTTTTTGATTATCGTATTTCTTACTGTATATTGACAAAGAAATAACATANACATATAGGTTTTAGAGAAATAGGTCAGGGAAAATTTGTGCTTTTGAAGCAAAAGTCAGGGGAATTTTTTTCAGAAAGTCCGTATAGACCCTGTGTTTGTCATGTATATTTGAGTTCTCAGTAGCGCATTTAGCAGTCAGTCTCAATTTTCGCTGGATTTGCATGTTTCCAATCAGGGAAAGGAGTGGATGGTGCGAAGAATTGGGACAAGAAGTGGAAGATTATGTAGGTCCATTTTCTACTGATTGTGTTTCTATCTCTTTCGCCATTAGGAATCAACTAAAGCTTGTTCTAGATGGCCAGTTAATGCAGGCCCATAGGCATGGGGTGGCAAATGCCACCCCTGAGGCAACAGAATGCCAGGCTTTTCCCATCCTGGGAATTTTTTTGCAATTTTTGTATTGTTACTTTATCTTTGTAGCCAAGAAGAGATCTCCTGAAGTTTACACACATATTATCCATTTGATTGTGATAACATGAGGTATTAAAAAAGCTTCCAAATTTTGTACCAAGCGATTCCCCCAAGACGTTTTTACCACCCCTGGAACACGGGCCTGGCTGCAGGCTTGAGTTTCTGCATCGCATTGTTTCTTAGTGCACGTTCTTTTATAAGACAGTTGTCTATAATAGAGTAGCCCTCAACTGCTCAATAGTAAAAATAGTTGCACTGAATTCCTGATGCCTACGAAAGCTGGTATGTAAACATACATTTAAAATTCCAACTATCTGTATATAAAATATGGGAACTGCCACTTTTGCTTTCCTTCGACCATCTATACTGCTAATGACTCAGATTTAGTAATATTTCAGATTTATATAAATCCTTGGTATTTTCCATTAATATACAAGCTAAAAACATGGGAGTCTGAACACTGTCTACTAGGAAAGTCTTAAGAAGGTTTTGAAACTAAAGCGACAAGCTAAGAATGGCGGGCCAAAAATTTCTTTCCTGTGCAGTAAATAACTTGTACTTTCATAAGAAGTTCTACAGCTTGCCTCTTTTCTGTCTGAGCTGCACTTTTCTTGGTGAAGCACGTATGACTTTTCAAGCAGCTCATATGTCAAAGTTTGAAATAATCTCCCCTTCGAATGATAAGCCCTCCCCTTGAACTAGTTCAGCTCGGTTCTTTGGACCCTATAATCTCGCATATAGGCGCCGCTCGTATAAAGGCGCCGGCGCTTATATCCGGCCCAGTTTTTTGATTATCGTATTTCTTACTGTATATTGACAAAGAAATAACATAAAGCGATTTTCATATAGAAGATTCAATTATTTTCAATTAGTCTTTTACATATATTTTGTTGCCACAAAATTATAGGCGCCGGGCGCCTATACGCGGCCCTATCATAGAGATAATAATAAAGACTAGACAATGATATAGAAGCGCCGAAGGCGCTAGATGTCCAACTCAGGGGGTTTGCACATTGAGTCGAGTGAGGCAAATCTTGCCTTGGCGGCCATTTTAAATGGTGGCAAAAAGGATTATCGCCAGTACTGAGCCCTTATAATTTGGTGAAAAGTAAGGGCCGATTTCATGAGGCTACGCACGGATTTCAAGCGTGTCAAGTGGTGAGTTAGTATGAATTATCTCTTGTTCTTTTAATTTTGTTTGAATTTTGGCAATCTGTGCATTTATCGCGACGTTTCAAGTACTTTAAATGTGGCAGTTGCTGCGATGTGCTTCTGTTTTATTGAAATAAAATGTTTTGTAAACATTTTATGACAAAGGGATTATGCCAGTAAATGCGATTTCAATTTCATTTGCTGCAGTATTCACTCTAATAACCCTTACAACTTTCATTTTTGCTAATGCTATTGAAGGTAGGTTAGAAGTTCTCTTTCTTTGATGCAACTATCCACTTTCGAAGAAGGCTCTTATCCTTCAGGGGAAATTTATGAAATGAAATTCCGTTTTTAGAAAAACGATTTGTGCATCCATGTGCAGAGTAAGATTTAGCCATTTTCTGAAAAAAGATCCGATCCAATTTCACTTTTTAAAGATAACTAAGTGGAATATTTTATCTGTTTACCTCAATGGTAGCAAACAGCAGACAACGTAAGTCCGCATTCATAGTTGGGTCTGCTGAGCTCCGAGTCTTAACATCACAAGCAACCACGGGGAAAAGATTATTGTTAACTTAGTAAATAAAGTTTAGAAAAAAAGCAATGTAAATAGTTCCTAGTGGCTTCACTGCTACCTTGGAACAACGTTTTTAATTACATTTTTCGATTTTCACAAAGCGCACCGCAGCAACTGCCACCCTTAAATTACTTGAAACGTCGCGATAGATACACGAATCGTCAAAGTTCAATCGAAATTGAGGATAAAAGAGATGGTTAATGATGACTCACCACTTTACACGCTAACAATCCGTTGGGAGCTTCGTAAACTCGGGACTTACTTTTTACCAAATTATAAGGGCTCAGTACTGGCGAAAAATCTTTTTGCCACCATGTAAAATGGCCGCCAAAGCAAAATTTGCCTCACTCTGGCAGACGGAGTTGGATATCTAGCGCCTTAGGCGCTTCTATATCATTGAGACTAGAGGGCTGACTGCCCAAGCGAGGCTGAAGTCAACATGCGTACTGCCGCCATATTGTTCGTACGGCAGAAAGCATTACACAGTGTACTTACGTTCTGGACAGATCCGCGATAGATATTTTTAAATGTCGTCTAGAAAATGTTTAAATTGCAATTCTTTTTATTTTGTCTCAAAATTGTTATGGTATAGAATGTTTATCTCTTGTTGTGCTTATAATTGCCGGGAAAGGCAGGAACTTCGCAAGGATGGCTCTACCAGTAGTGGAACAGCAAATCGTCCCGAGTTCACGATCTCTTTTCATCGGTAGGTAGGGATCAAAACTAGTGGTACATAGCTAAGAAAACAAAAGATCCTTTTCCTCTTGAATTGCAGTACTCTTGTTTTTATACTAGTTATTAAGCCAAATACAGTATTCTGTCTTTGCTCGATGAACCACATAAAATTTCGATGAATTTAGCAAAGTAAATGTGTCTTATAGGTAATGGTATTTCCAAGTCATAGCTAGGTTGAATACGTTATATATTTCTGGGTATTCCCCTGAGATTGCTCTGACCATGTCTCTCAAGACACCATTTTGTGATTAGATACATTTTGACGTATGATTTCATGTACACCTCTTCCAAAAATTTCCCAAAAAAGGCTTAGGAACTCGCATATATATATAGGGCCCATAGAGATATAATAAAGACTAGTGGGCTAACTCCCTGAGTTGGTTTTGGTCTTGAGATTCTTTGTTCATATAAGGTAATTTGCAACTTTTAGGTTCCCATTAGATGCAGACAGGAGAGAACTTTGGGTGAGGACACTTTGCAGAGATAAGTGGAATCCTTCAAAATGGTCATTTGTGTGTTGCAAGCATTTTAAGAAAACTTATTATGTCACTCCTCCTGGACTTCCAAACCCAAGGCTTAAGAGAAATGCTGTACCTTCAATGTATGACTTCCATAAACACTTGCAGGCACCCCAAAAATTCCAAGAAGAGAGCTTACACAAATAAGTAATTCAACAGATCAAAATTATCC
>OLMO02000294.1:8275140-8306402 GCA_900291935.2 Cassiopea xamachana | reverse complement strand
GTAAAGCATGAATCTAATTTATCCATCAGAACTAATGAGGCCAAAGCACAGAATGTTGACCCTCCTATAACATGTTGTGAAAGCATTAGCATTAAGAAGGGTAGTTAAAAATCTAGTCAGAATGCAACAGAGCTAAAAAAAATAAAGGTAGTTCCGTATACTTTCGTACGTAGGGGAGTGCCTGTTAGAGGGGACACTTATCCTGAGCCATCGGCATGTGAGGTAGGGTGGCCAGTTCCTTTCATCACCACCATTATCTCCCCAGTGTTCCCACTGGGTACCCATTTGCTACTAGGTGAACAGTGAGCAAGCATTCAGTCAGGGCATCGAGTCGGGCTCGAACCGTAGACCAGTGCTTCTCAACCTTTTTGATCCACTTCACCCCATTAAGAAACAATTCTCAACTATTCACCCCCACCACGACAAATTGTCATATTGTAAAAAATTAAAACTAGGAGATAATGACATAGGGTATATACTATAACAAAGCACAAATATTGTATTTTAACAAATGGGTGTTGTTTTTGCCTGTAATAAGTTATTACTAAAAGCAATTAACAAACATCAATGCGAGCCTGATGTCGATCAACAAGAGTTTTTATACTTGGTACTAGCTGTGTTAATTTTAGCCGTAGGTCACGATTTATAACGATCTGAAATGACAGAAAACCCGCATTATACAGCTGACACCAAACTATCTGCCCAATTACAACTTCACCCCCTTGTGTATAATTCACCCCCAATTCCCCCTTTTTCAAAATTTCACCCCTTAGTATCTCAAATTCATCCCAAGGGGTGCATGTGCACTCCGGTTGAGAAGCACTGCCGTAGACCTTCCGCATGGGAGGCATGCACTCTAACCACTATGCTACCTCGCTTGCAATAGAGCTACTCAATGCCAAATACAAAGGGCTACGCTCTTCTTTCATAAGAACAATCTGCTCTATTTTTTAAAGAACAATTTCATAAAAACACGAGACTGGAATTTGGTGGAAAGTTAAAAATAAAGCAAGAACAAGCCTGAGACTGAAGGACAAAATGTATTTTGCTCAAAATGCATAACCTTTCCACTAACAAATGGAAATGAAACGCCCTTTCCTTGTTAGCTTGAGGAGAATTCACAGCCTTGTCACTTCTCATCGCTGATTTTTTACGAATTAGTTTTCCCCTACAAAACTAGATACCGCGCTAGCATTGCCTATTTATAATCGTTTACAAACTTTTTCAATAAAAAAGCATGGATATGCAAAAGGACCCATTTCAGATGTAACATTTGGCTAATAGGCTCTCGATCAATCAAAAGATCCAATTCTGTCTTGTACATTGTATAATTTCTAGACTGTCTTTAACCTACTAATTTAAGAACAAATTATGAACTATTCAGCCTCAAAATTCTGGAAAAATTAAGAACAGCAAGTCTGAGCCTAAACTTTACTGGCTCTTGTAAAAAGAGTGTAGATGTAAACACAGTTTTAGGCATGAAAAGACTTCGACATGGTGTCTGCCAAATCAGGAAAGTCGTTTTCCCTGATATTTTCTTGATTTTCCCCTGATTGCTTCTCTGTTTCCCTTGATCAAATATAGGTCCTGAGCAAATACTACACACTATCGTTGTCATAATACATGGCTAATTAAGCAAACCTCCGCTTATTTGAGCAAAGTGCGCTCTATTTCTACCAACAATTTCACTACGGGCATAATTTGTTTTCTTGCGAGCTTCTTCTAGCATACTTGGAATTCGATTGATTGAAGAAAACAAAGATAAAAATTTTCCGTGATATTTCTCGGATTGTCTCTAGCATTAGCCAAATTCTCTGATTTTTCGCTGATACTTCTTAAGCGCAACCAACCCCCCTGATTTTCCCCTGAATTCCCTGATTTTTTAGCCACACTGTTCGACCATTAGATTCAGTAGAAGAGGTAACAGAGCACACGCATCAAAATTGTGTGAAAGAGAATTGTCTTAACATGATTTGCTAATTATGGTTCAGAGATTTACTTCAAAAAGTATGATAAATTAATAGTCACTGAAAACTACAGAAACATGACAAAATGAAGTCAATTCAAAAAATGGCAAATAAAAGCAATATTCTTCCATTAATGTATTTATAGCTGTAACATAAAGCGTTAGGGCTTCCCCATTGTATATAATTTCACAGGCAGCAAATTAGAACTCAACAGGTCTTACATCCAGGGGCGTGCTGAAGTAGGGGGTGAGGGGACGTCATCTCCCCACTTTTGCCGAGACCGTCGTTAGTGCTATAGCTTGTCGTTAAATACTTAGTTTGCGATCATCGCTTGTCGATAATCGATCATCGTTTGTCGGTAATCGATCAACGTTTGTCGGTACTCGATCATCGTTTGTCGGAAATCAATCATCGTTTGTTGGTAGTTCTCCGACATTTAGTAGCCGTCAGTAAATTTTTAAAACCGTCGGTAGTGCTATAGCTTGTCGTTAAATACTTGGTTTGCGATCATCGTTTGTCGGTAATCGATCAACGTTTGTCGGTAATCGATCATCTTTTGTCGGTAATCGATCATCGTTTGTCGGAAATCAATCATCAGTTGTAGTTCTCGGACATTTAGTAGCCGTCAGTAAATTTTTCTGCTAAGCCCCCCTCCCATTGAAGGACGATGAGAGGCTAAGAGCCATATTCTTTACTGTGATGCTTCAAAGAGCCACATCAAACTCATAGTGGCAACTGAGTACCACCCCCAGCCTTTCCTCTCACACAACAATATCTTAATGAGCTCAAGTGAAGTATACTTATATAAGAAACGCACATTTGAATATGAGTGTAAGAGCTGCATGAAACCAGGGAAAGAGCCGCATGCGGCTCGCGAGCTGTTGGTTGGCCACCCCAGACCTACATCTTCTGGCTCTGCAGAAAAATTGTTGAAATCAACAAAGGGCTATCTTTAGAATGTTCGTGAGGGCTATAAAGTCCAATATTAAGAATTCTTGAAATGAAATTTATGGCCTCATCACTTTTGTTTTTCAGTTCCGATTGCAAGGCAGTCAACAGTTGTGAACCTAATTACGATATAATACAAATTTCTATCGCCCGGCATTACTAAAAATTGTCCTGATAATCACAACTACTGCACAAATCAATGAGTTGATTATAAGCAGTTGCGACGCCAAAGCATCAACTCGCACGTGCACCTGTTTCTGAACAAGCAGTTGTTTTGAACCATTTGTAGTTGCACGGAATACACATGATCAACGTATGCAAAATACAAGTACGACAAAAATACTTGTATATTGCAGCTGCAATTGGTTTGGTGTTTTATATAGGACAGAATAGGAGAAATCAGAATAATGAAACTAATGGTAACAGTCATTAGGGCTGAAATTGCAACAACAAAATTCGTATTTAGACCGTGTGATTGCACATTGACAGTGGTGTGGCTACGGGCTACCTGTCTGTGGACAACTGCAAGTGCGATCGCGCGCGTCTCCGGGCAGGGACCGTAAATACCAGGTGACTTTTGGATTTAGAGAAAAATAATAGGGAAGAAGGAAGAAGAGTATTTGTAAACATACCATGTGATTCGAGACCAGGTCCTTGACCAAAACCATAATCATATGACTAAAACAAAGATATAAATAACTGTTAAAATTTCCACGGGAAAGAATCAATGACTTTGAACTGCTGAATATACATCTATTACTAATCTAAACTTAGCACTTTCCATTTAGTACATCTATAAAAGCCTGTGATTATCACTGTGTTTGTTGACTGGACAGTGATGTGGGAACAGGTGACTTTTTCATTTGCGCTATAGTATAAAAACGCATGAGGGAATGGTTGCATATTATCACACATATCTCTGAGCAAGATTTTACCTATCAATGTCTTCTTGAAGAAATGCCATTTAGGCTGCATCCAGCAAGGTGTCTGCTATTGCAAAAGGTTTTCAGACATTTTCCAATCGCTTGTTTATGAAACTCAGGACCACTGAAAGTGGTAATTTTTATTCATAAGTAGAAGGCACAACAAAGCAATAAAAATGCAAGGAACTTCATCATACAGCACAAAGTAAAGTTCCACATATCCACAAATCCTAGAGAAATAATTGCAGTATACCAAGCTATCTTTAATGAATTTGAGCACAGCACCAACATTAATCCCTGTCCAATCATCTAAAATATAGCTGACACAGCAGGCACAGTAAACAAATCTCATGTCATTTTCACCACCAGACTTTACTGGCATGAAGCTGTAAAAATAAACAAAAATTATTCCCAATCTGTCTAATTTTGTGATTAGCAAATGCTAAAGAATGTATAAACTAACCAAGACACAGTAGTGGTGGGTGTGTCTTTTGGGAGAAGGGGGTCATGCCCCCAAATATGTGCCAAATTATAGGAAAGTTGGTCAAAAGGTGATCATGTTGCAGAAGAATTTAGCATCCCATTGGTCACAGAACTTTCCATGAATTTGTGCTTAGTAATAATAGTTAGTCAAATGTTCAAAATATCCCCAACAAAAAGCGTCTAGACACATCATTGAAGCAAAGGAAAGCAATAATTTAAGATAAAAATCAAAATAAGATAAAAATAAAAGTATAATTTATGATAACAATGAAAGAATAGAGTGGGATATGAGTTAGTGAAAGAGCAAATTTACTATCAAAACAAGGTGGTTCCCCTTTGTTACAAGAATATAGTCAATAAATGGGAATCAAGTAACCAATCCCTAAGGCATTAACTTTGAAGAAACAGTTCAATCACCTGCCATTCTCAAGCTGTACTGACTTTAGCCCATTAATTATTGCCGTCCTATTGACTCTGGAAAGGTCATCACCAAGAATAAGGAGGCAGCAAAGAGCAGTGTAAGTCATTGCAATATGACCATCTTCATATTTGTTCATATTGGATTGAACTCCCTGAAAGACAGAGAACAACAAAATAGCAAAGAAGACACACTGATATAAACATGTATAAATTTTTTTTCTAATAGGAAGAGTGTTCTTGTGTAAGAAAGAAGTGAAGGAAAATTTTAAAAATTCACTAAACAGAATAGTTAAAAGAACAGTTAATAGAACAATGAACATAATATAATATACTTAATGCAATAAAACATATACGTAAGTCTATACAATGTTCAATTGATGAATAAAGAGTACATATATACAAGCATTCACTTCATTGATCTGTAAGGGTTATAAAGCACCAAATATGTACTTTTTAAAAAATAAACAACTGGGCTTAGTTTTAGTTGAGAAATTTTCTTTACCTACCATTTCATCAAAGCTACCTCCAAGGCATGGTGCTCCTCTAAATCCACATCTGGACATGTCACCATCTGCAAACAGAAGCAGCACTAAATAAATGAAAACTGCCAGATATTTAACAAACACCTTTTCAACCCAAAGAATCCAAAATGTCAACATGAAATCTTTTCCTAAAGAGTATATTATTCTACATCAAAGCTAATTTAAATGATGAAATTTCAATTTTTTGAATGGTACTAATGCAAATAGGAAGGAGGGAAAACAAGTTTAGCATCCAACATTAAAAATGAAGAGACCCTTCTAAAACAGTTCTGAACACTATATTGTTCATACAGAACTGCATATCAACTTCTCCTTTTCATACCCTTCCATAATAATAAGCCATGGTAAATGGGATGCAATGTCAATGAAAATTACTAAAATTCAACTACTCTTGAGTACCAAATAATTCTCCCCTGGATTTTTAGCTTTCAAAACTTTCCAACCCCCCAGTTATTACATTTGATATTTTCATGTGAGGTATCAAGCTTCTTTTAAAGTTTATTTAGTCAAATCAACAATATTTATTATTCTCCTCTTCAGATCTCTTCTTAGCATATGAAAGAGGTGAAAGTAACTTAGTAAGACATACATAGCTCCTATTTATCCAACCCCAACCCCCCCAAGTTATTCCAGTACTCCAAAGTACTATAAATCTCAAGCTATATGAGTCTGCGGAAGCAATAAATCATAGAACAAAACACATTGGGTATACACTTCCTTTCCCACTATCACTTGAGATAAAATTTCAAAATCATCCATACCATCATTACTAGGCAGTATCTGTTGAGCATAAAGCCAATTCACAATATCTTCTTTGACTTTATCAGTAATGTCTAGAGCATTCATGATATCCAGACCAGACAATGCAAAAAATAACACAGTTATCCTGAATGAAAAAGCATAATGACAAAAATTTAGCTCTATCTACTTTTAACGTTAAATATTTCATTCCATGAACTACTATGAATTGCCAAAAGGGCTGCAGACAACTGTGAAAGAGATGGCAGTAAAATTTTCACTGAACATCTTGTAAAAATCACTATGATGAATAAATGACAAAATGTGTGCAAGTCAAAAAACCTGTTTCCTTTGACAGGATCCAGACAAAGCATCACAAAAATACAGTGCTGGGTTTTAAAAAGGAATCTGATATAGCCAACTGACAACCCATCATTCATGGAATATCCTGTGGGGGCATAAAGTTGGCATCAAAACATTTAGCTATCTTCAAAGTCTTAAATGTATCCCTTAATAGTACAGCAGTTTTTTCTTCAACACCTATATACATAAAACAAAAAACCGTTATATTCTCTTGTTAGCAAGTATCGTCAAAACTGAATGTCAGACAGAAATCGCTTGCAGCTTTCCTTCCATATTTGTTTCTCTAAAGCTAAAACCAATTGGTGCATCTTACTTTAGAAAGTGTCTGCGAATCCATTTCAGCTTAATTAGTTTATTTATCATTGTGCCAAGTACGTCTACAAGAAGAGCTTTTCTAGATTATAACTGAGAACATATACAGAATAACGAGCGCTACCTAGAAGTATCAAAGAATCCATATTGTGAAGGTAGAATATCAATCATCCTCTTCATGAATTTAATATGCTTTTCAATCTGAAACTCCGTCTGTCTTACTGCAGTATTATTGATGCTACTGGATTCATCCATTTTAACTCTACTTCAGAAGTCCTTCCTTCTTGTAAAGTGGGCGATGAATAAGGATACAGCCAGCTTGCTGTCCTGGATTCCACTTTAAACACCAAGTTAGGAGCTTTGCATAAAACCTGTAAGGTGTCAACCAGCAAAAGTTTTCTATGTTTTCCCTAGTTCAAAAACAAACTTTCCCCTTAAACATGGTCGTGGCTAGCCATTCAGTGCGTTGCTATCAAAGTGTCGCCATTAATTGTCAATTTCAAAATGGTAGCATTTGTTGGGTGTTGGCATTACTTCTGTTGTTGTTGTAGTAAATAGTAAGGAAGTATGACAGAGGTTGCGATTAGGAATGCACTTTTAATTGTAACATCGTTAAAAGTGAACAAAATAATCATTTTTTCTACCTAGTGAATCTCTTCAGCAGTAAATCTGTATTAAGTAGGACTTCCCATAGCGGCCCCTCAACGTTCTATGCCACGTTAGAAAGACGACCATGTTCTCCACAATCGAATGTCGTGTTGGCAGAACATTTCTCATACAACTGAAGTCTTTTTGAAAAATTGCCAAGCCTTCCTCAAAAATGATATACACGTTTTTTTTTTATAAGAAAATCATTATTTTGCCTGAGCCTCAATTTTCTTAACATTTCCCGAAACTGAGCCTCGGATTTTCTTAAATTTTTCTTAACTTTTACTGAAATAAGCTGGCTACAGTGGTTTAAAATTTCATTATTAATATTGTATACATGAATTTGAATTCCATCTTTAACATTTTGAAGGCAATAACGACGAACTACTTCATTTTGGCCTATAAAAACACTTAATTTTGGAAATGAGCCTCGTGATTTTCTTACGATTTTCTTAAGATTTTGACGATTTGAGCCTCATTTTCTTATAAACTTTTTTCTTATAAAAAAAACGTGTAGGTAAGCAAAACATTCCAACGCTGTGGAGCTGTGACTTTTCCGAACTCTACTGCATTGATATTTTTGTCAAGTAAAAATTGACTATCTACAACCTACACTGAACAGTGGCCCTCCATTTAGAACCTGAATGTGAAATTGACCTTCTTTGAAGAAAATTTTACCATCCCTGGTATTGTGTAGTATTGTATAGTGTAGTGTAGAATAGTATAGTATAGTGTAGAAAATTGGTATTGTGTAGCAACAATGCTTCACTTTATATAACTTATTGAAAAGACTTCTTGTGAAAATGCCTTTAATGTAAGGTGCTCTGTACTGAATGTGATGAGAGTCATTCAGTTACTATGGAATCCAAACAACAATGACTGCTCAGCATAAGCTATTATTATCCTCAATACAAATCATGCAGATAACTTCATCCTTTTGCTTAGCCAATACAAGTGACATAGAGATTTAATCAACTATATTGGCATTGCATAATCGGCCTTTTAAAGGAAAAATTTTCTAGAAATCAAGCCAATACTTCCACTGAACAAAAATCATCTTCAAAGCCCAGTATGTTCTTAAAAAGCAAACTTTCTCAAAAGAGATGGATGTGGTCTCAAACTCAATGTACTTGGGGTCGCTAGAGGTAGCTCCTGTCTGTGGTTGGGCCACGTAAAGGATTCTAGAAAACAGCATGTAAAATACCCTCATATATCTTTATTAACAGTTTTGATCATTCCTTCTCAGCATGGAGTGACGACTGATGTCTATAAATTTTGGAGTGCATAAGGTTAGCATAACATAGCATAGTCCTGATGAGGGACAAGGCAGGAGCTTGCTCAGAGGGCCTTCAGAGATCCACTCCTTTTGCAGGCTAAACTAGTGGTGTTCCTTCTATCCTAGTGGGGGTCGTAAATGGCCCGCGGGCCGCAAATTTGAGAGTCCTGTTTTAATAGTAGAAGTTGTTTACATGAAATTAGTTTCAGCTGGACGTAATACTATCATATTTAAACTGCTTTACTACAGGGCGTGAAGCAATACTGCTTCATTATCGGATGTTTGTTTTTAAGTATAATAGAATCATACTGAACTTGTGAGTCATAAGTATTAAAAATCCCATCGAGTGAATGAACTCCTATTTAGAGACCATGTAATGCTGAAACATGTTACAAGCACACCCAATTTCGGGTGATTCTACTGCGATCTGCTCAATGCAGATGTAGCATAAGAGATACATGTATGAGTCGGTCTTTGACTTTTTGTTACTAGTGAAAAACCAACAACAGACTTTCTGTTGTTATTGTAAACAGCAAAAGCTGCATGATACAACAGTCAAAAACGAGATTTTCACCCAGTAATCAATCCATTTTTTGTTTAAAAATCATATCAACACACAACAACGACAAGATCTTATTAGCCATATGAAGATTTGGAGCCTATTGCAAAAAGACTCACCTCATGCAGGTCCTATGAATAAGCTAAAGACTCCTAGTATCTAACTTATCTACAAACTATCCTAAACTTGCTAGAAATGTATGGAATATGACGATGACGAAATGAAATAGATAAAGGGACCACCGGGGTTTGATTAGTAAACAAAAATGCTCATTCAATATAATGACAAGAGAGTAAGTTTCCCCCTGTTGTTTTTTTTGATGATAGCACAATGAATTGGCTGTAGCTTGGATAACCAGCATCGCCTTTGCTGCTGTGTATATAAATGTACCTCTAATTTGAAGCCAAGGCTGCAAATAACAGGTGAATTGAAGGTAACAACGGGGGATTCTGCGAACACTTCAACATCAAAGGCCGATTGACATTAAAGTGTACAGGAATTCAAAGCTGCAGTTAATTTTTTTCGTATTTGACAGAGGAACGAAGATAACCAAAGAAAACTGGTTTGTAGCTACAAGGTGCAGAGGACTTGCTGATACATCAAAGGTAAGAGAATATCTTATGGCTCAAATGAAACTCAATGACTGTATGCCTTGAAAGCTTTGCTGTGAACCATGAATACTAATATGTCTTTGAAACATTACCTGCATAAAACTTGGGGGAAATAGTGGCACAGAATATAGTGGCACAGAAATAGTGGCACAGAATATAAACACGTTACTATGAATTCCTGAAAGTATGCTACATTTCATTTTAGACTTGATGATAGAAAAGAAAGCTCAGCAAATTTAAAATTGATTGAACAAGGCTAAGTCACGAATTTTACATACTAGACGCAAAGCACAGATCCTTCTTATTGGGCTCACTTCTATGCGTCTAATCAGCATGCAACTTTCTTAGTAGACTCACTTTTATGAGTCTAGAATTCTCAAAATGTACTTAGCAACACAAATATACAAACCTAAAATACCAGGACTGCCAACTAAATATCAGATTCAGGGAGCAAAGCTAAAATTACTTATTTATCATGTGTGATATTGTTTTGATAGGTTTTTATTACTCAAATTACAATGTCGCTTCTAATAAGGCTGGTGAGAGATTTTCAAAGTAATTAATGAGGCTGTCCTAGCTGACTACATCACTTGAAAGCATACGATTGCTCAGAACAAAATTTCACGTGGATTTCAATTCGGTATTAGCGTTTTCTATTTCTTTCAGCTTATTCATAATATTTTTTTGTCATTTTACTTTGGCATTGACTTGCATAGTGCATTTGAAATGCTTGCAATCAGGGGTTGCGTTCGCACTTGAACAGACTCAATTTTGATCCACCACAGAAGTGTAATGGATCGGGCTTGTGTTCACACTAGGAAAATTGATCTGATGTGCTTTTGCATCTGGTATCCGAACAAATTTTAAGCCTGACAGGAATGGGGCAAAATTTTGTACCTAAAAGGATCTATAACCCGGTCGGTACAGTGCTAATGCAATAGCAGAGTACACAAATTGTGTAGTCGTACACAGTGAAAGCAAGTGATCCGTCACACTTGTCAATCCGAAAAAGATTAATTCGGTATATACATCTTTTTTATAAGAAAGTGGTTTACAAGAGAATATTACTCAGCTGCTCAAAAAGTTAAGAAAGCTCAGTACTGGATTTTTGAGACTTCAGAAAGTTTTTTATTGTCTCTGTATTTAAAATTCCATTTATCTTTGTACCCAATGTCATTTATGTGATGTTGGCTACTCTCTAACAGTATAACTTTATTTACTAAGGTTAATCATCATTTCAAATGTGCATGGAGCTTTTTTCACTTTCCATTGGCGTGCTTGCGAAAAACGCTGGAACTCAAACATTTTTGGAAAGAAAGTCGTTAGAAAGTTTGATACTGGAATCGTCAAAAGGTTAAGAAACTTTCAGTACTGGTTCAATAAAACTTTCTTCTGAAAAAAGCGTTGTGTGAGCGTAGTCTGAATGAAAGTTTCTGAACGTAAAGTCAAAATAACAACGTTTTCCCAGTATACTTTCTTCATTGTGATTTCGGGATGCATAATGAAGGAAAATACATTTACACTCGTCGGTTGTTTGCTGCCTACCATTTAAAATCGCCATTTCAGGACTCACATCTGACGACATCATCTGAATGCTGAAGTGTCAATCCTGTGGTGTCGTTCAATACTGGTTTTTTAAAGTGATGCTTTCATTATTCCTTACTTAAATGATTTATCAATGACTGCATTCATCAACAGTAAATTATGTTAGTTTAAATTAGCAGCTTCTTTTTGCTACGAACTCTTTTTGTGCATAGCCATCATTAAAAAATAAGTAAATGAATGAATGAATGAATTAATTAATTAATTAAAGCAATCAATGAGCAGAGCAATGACAAAGTTTTCTACGTCCGTAGCTTCTTGGAACTACTGCGATGCTGCTGTTATTGTGCTCTTTCGGACCAATAATACACTGACGTAATATTGCCATTCTGCTATGGACTCAATACGTCCTAATTTACTTGTTACCTGACACCTCTGCACTTATCAAAAATGTGACTATTCTTCTTCAACCAAACTTTGCAAACAGGTTTTTCTTAAATCGTCATTTTCTCCCTGTTATGAAGCTATCAAATGGGCTTTGAAGGATTTTTGCTTCAAGCAGAAGTGCCACTAAAAGAGAAAATAATATTTTTGAAGTTTTAATCCTGTTTACGCATTCATAGTATTACTGATACCTTACCACTATTGCCACAAATATTGCAGTAACTGCTAGAGTCTTCTACGCATTCTGGATGGGCTCTGAGAAAACGAGTGCCCATAAGATAGAATTACTAGTCACTCCTACCAAAAGTTATCTAACTTGCAAATGGTCAAATAAACCAAATAATGTGTTGAAGGCTGATAGTATAATTCAAACCATGTACTATAAGCTGTTCAAAGTCAAAAGCAAATTTCATAAATTCAATCTTTTTGCCTACTTATTTACAACATTTAACAAGACCAATACCTCCTGGATAGTCTAGTACAGGCGTCGGGAACATTTTCGTCTCCGAGAGCCATTATAGCTTCAAATTGAAAAATGCAATTCCATGACAGCCACTAAACATTTTTAAACAGTAAATACGACCAAACGTATGTATTATTTTAAATAGAGTCTGATTTGTAGCGAATGAAAAAATGTCAGGTATGATTTTTCTGTGAGCCAGACAGTTGCATTCATCAAAAGAGACATATCTGGCTCGAGAGCCATAGGTTCCCGAGTCCTGGTCTAGTAGAACTACAAAGGAAGAAAAGCATTAAGCTACCAATGAGGTAGATAAGACCAGCTTTCAGCCTATATTTACTATTTATTACAAAGCAGAAACCTAATGGCATAGAAACACTAGTTATTTGAATTACAAGTTTAAATAACATGTTCAGCCTAGCTATTCGATAATAGAAGTTGGAAAGGCAACAACTGAAATGGAATTTTACTTTTTTGCTTTCTAGTCAAGAATAATTTGATCATGAGTGTTCAATATTCTTTACTTGCGCTGTTGGTATGGATACAAATTGCGACCAACCATGCCGTAGAGAATGTTACCCCAATGCAGGAAATAATGAACGGTAAGAATTCATGACCATTTCTCAAATTCCTGAATCAATTACAAGGCCAAAATGATATTAATGAGCATTTGCGATAATGAGTTAGCTTTTCTACAGAAAATCCAAGATCTATTGTTAGCATCAGTTTTGCTATTCCGTATATTCCACTTATTGATTTCGTGACAAGTGATATAGCACGTACTGTAGCAAGGAGCTATCAATGCCAATAGCAAGGCATTACCAATTTAGTGGCCTCAGTGGAATAGTGGTTAAAGACGGTGGACAGCTGACATAAAGCTCGTGGGATCGAATCCACACAATTTTCTGAGGCACGGTTTTTTAACGTGCAGTTCCACACGAAATGTGCAGTTCTAAAAAAATTTATGAAGCTCAAACGAAAAACATGTTCATTATTTAGTGACCTAAGGGTGTAAGAAAGTAAATAGCAGTAAACATGTTAGATTTATGTAGGAACTGATAGATGAAACGCAACTATAAATGGAATTGTTAAAGGTAATAGCATTCATCTAACCATTCTCGCCAAAAGCAAGCATCTCCATCTCATCTGCAACCAGGATTTAATTTTTTAATACAACATTGCTGTATTTTATGTGCAGTTCTAGATTTTTCTTAGAAGAAACCCTGTTCTGAGGTGGCACACTTAGGAAAGGTACTAACACAAATTGTGCTTCCCTCCACTTAGGGGCATAAAAGGGTACATGGTCTGCAGTTATGAGAGCCTTGTGTGGCTGCACCCTACTATATGCTACCAAGCATAGTGACCAGGGGGTAATGTGTAAAGTCGGTAGAATAGCCTCTTGCTAGAGACCAGACTATAAAACTATTGCTAAAAGCGAATGTGTACCCCGTTTTGCTGGCTGTTCTGTCAATACAAGCAGCGGCCCTGCCAGCAACAGAATCAGCCTCTGAGGCGTCTGGGTGAATATGGAGCTTGATCAATTTGAATTCACTCCTAGAGAGCTGTCCTGCCGTATCCTGAAGGAGTAAACAAGACCAACACGCTGCGTTGGTGATTCCCTGCATTCCTATGCAATACCAGTGCACATGAATGCTCATTTCTCTGTTTGAGTCTATAATCCATTTAGCATGCTTATGCTTTCTAAAAGTTGTGAGTACATTCTGAAATGCCAACTCCTCAATATGCTTTTTTAACTTAACGAGATTACGATAAGCTTTGCAACTCACTTTGAATCAAATGCTGCTTTCTACATGAATCACTGCACGAAGTCTTTTCTTTAGATATCTTTCTGCAACTCTAACTTACTAAGCCTAAATTTGCCAAACCAGCACATATCTCCATAGAAAAACACTAACAACTACTACAGGATCAGAAGGGTAAGAATATTACCTCTCAAATGTGAAACCCACTCTCTGAAACAGCAAAGCACTACTTGCCAGATTCTTCTTCATTTTATTTAGCATCTTCTTACTGCTGTGGCTGCACCTTCCAGACGCTTACTTTTACATGTAAACAGACAAAAAACGTACGTTATATTTTGTAGAGCTTGAGGCAACAGCAAAAACGGAGTCAAATACTATAGAACCAGAACGTGAGTAGTTTTCTATTCATTAAAAAGGGTCAACATTTTGAAAAAGCCGTTTTGTGAATCAAAGAGCAAAAGTGAAAGAACTTTCCCTATTGCTACAAAAGATAAAGCAGACAGTTTAGGCTGTTTGGCTCTCCAATGGCCTAGACAAACACAAATATCAAGTAAATAGAAAATTAGAGACTTCAAATCATCCACTGTACTTTGGTAATATCGTTGCTTCAATTTTTCAGGCAGAATTAAAATACCTTTTCTTGATATTCCAGTTGAATGTTTTGATCTATACGGAAAAACAAAGTGTGAAGAACTGCGTGATGTGTGGAAACTTTGCAAAGATGCTAGCAAGAATCTCATGGACGAGATGTGCAGGAAAACCTGCGGATTTTGTAGTAAGTTTGTAGGAAATTGCCTGGCTTCTTATTTACTATTTAACATAAAAATAGAAGGACGAGTGTATAGAAGCAATGACACATTGATATACTTCATTCTTCGAATGTGTTACTGGTGGTCACTAGAGTGCAAATGAATCGAGTTTAACTTCTTGCTAGAACCAAGATACAATAGATGTTATGGATTGTATTGCTTCATATCGCACCTACTAATGGGCATTTGTACATGTCATAGATATCATTCGAAGTGTCACAGCAGCGGGAAAGCTGTAGCTGAGCACTGTACTCGTTACCAGTACTCCTTTATCGAAGTTTTTATCAATATTCAAAACAATAGCAAGGCTTTTTGTCATATTTGCACGACTTCCATTCAACATTATCATAAAATAGAACCGAGTTCTTCATAGCATACAAACATGTATTCCAAGCTAAATTAACTGTAAACCAAATAGGTAACCATTTATGAGACTCATTACTGTAGGAAATTAAAGACTCTGCCACACCAACTAATATAAAACAGAAAATAAAATCATGGAAAGGAAGTANGCCAGCAACAGAATCAGCCTCTGAGGCGTCTGGGTGAATATGGAGCTTGATCAATTTGAATTCACAGTTACCTGCCAGCAAAAATACTCCTAGAGAGCTGTCCTGCCGTATCCTGAAGGAGTAAACAAGACTAACACGCTGCGTTGGTGATTCCCTGCATTCCTATGCAATACCAGTGCACTTGAATGCTCATTTCTCTGTTTGAGTCTATAATCCATTTAGCATGCTTATGCTTTCTAAAAGTTGTGAGTACATGCTGAAATGCCAACTCCTCAATATGCTTTTTTAACTTAACGAGATTACGATAAGCTTTGCAACTCACTTTGAATCAAATGCTGCTTTCTACATGAATCACTGCACGAAGTCTTTTCTTTAGATATCTTTCTGCAACTCTAACTTACAAAGCCTAAATTTGCCAAACCAGCACATATCTTCATAGAAAAACACTAACAACTACTACAGGATCAGAAGGGTAAGAATATTACCTCTTAAATGTGAAACCCACTCTCTGACACAGCAAAGCACTACCTGCCAGATTCTTCTTCATTTTAGTTAGCATCTTCTTACTGCCGTGGCTGCACCTTCCAGACGCTTACTTTTACATGTAAACAGACAAAAAACGTACGTTATATTTTGTAGAGCTTGAGGCAACAGCAAAAACGGAGTCAAATACTATAGAACCAGAACGTGAGTAATTTTCTATTCATTAAAAAGGGTCAACATTTTGAAAAAGCCGTTTTGTGAATCAAAGAGCAAAAGTGAAAGAACTTTCCCTACAGTATTGCTACAAAAGATAAAGCAGACAGTTTAGGCTGTTTGGCTTTCCAATGGCCTAGACAAACACAAATATCAAGTAAATAGAACATTAGAATCTTCAAATCATCCACTGTACTTTGGTAATATCGTTGCTTCAATTTTTTAGGCAGAATTAAAATACCTTTTCTTGATATTCCAGTTGAATGTTTTGATCTATACGGAAAAATAAAGTGTGAAGAACTGCGTGATGTGTGGAAACTTTGCAAAGACGCTAGCAAGAATCTCATGGACGAGATGTGCAGGAAAACCTGCGGATTTTGTAGTAAGTTTGTAGGAAATTGCCTGGCTTCTTATTTACCATTTAACATAAAAATAGAAGGACGAGTGTATAGAAGCAATGACACATTGATATACTTCATTCTTCGAATGTGTTACTGGTGGTCACTAGAGTGCAAATGAATCGAGTTTAACTTCTTGCTAGAACCAAAATACAATAGATGCTATGGATTGTATTACTTCATATCGCGCCTACTAATGGGCATTTGTACATGTCATAGATATCATTCGAAGTGCACAGCAGCGGGAAAGCTGTAGCTGAGCACTGTACTCGTTACCAGTACTCCTTTATCGAAGTTTTTATCAATATTCAAAACAATAGCAAGGTTTTTTGTCATATTTGCACGACTTCCATTCAACATTATCATAAAATAGAACCGAGTTCTTCATAGCATACAAACATGTATTCCAAGCTAAATTAACTGTAAACCAAATAGGTAGCCGTTTATGAGACTCATTACTGTAGGAAATTAAAGACTCTGCCACACCAACTAATATAAAACAGAAAATAAAATCATGGAAAGGAAGTACTTGCATCTGCAGATTGTGAAAGGCATTTGTTCATGGAATAGGGTTCTGATATTTTATTATTTTTATCTGAAAGAAAGCTGTATAATAATTCTTCTTTTTTTGACTTTGTTAGTATCAATTAGCTTGTTGGCTATATTTTTGTTTGTTTGACAAAATCATAGAAATCGTAAATGAATAAAAAATGACTAAATAAATACAAAATATGAATGATTAATAGGCCAAGTATGTACCAATTTCACAATGCATATGTTGAAGAATGAATCTCTTAGGCGCTCAAGCACAATAAGCGTTGAATTTGATATATACTATTATGCTTTCATGCCGTTTTTAGAAATGAAAAGCGATTGTACAACCTCGAAGTACAAATGCTGTAAAGATGGAGTGACTGCGAAAATTGATATGTTTGGAAGTAACTGTCCAGGTAATCTACGTGGAAATTTATAGGGTTGAAATAATTGCTTCAATCAAATTCATGATTATCACAACGCCGTCACGATCATTATAATTGCCATGACAATCCTCAATCCTCAAAATAATAAAATTCATCATCTTTAGCATAGTAATGGCTATTATGCCATTCGTTGGTATAACCCATCACTATCAACATGACCATTTTGATCATCATCATCATCATCATCATCATCATCATCATCATCATCATCATCATCATCATCATCATCATCATCATCATCATCATCATCATCATCATCATCATCACAACAATCATTATCTTTCATTACAATTAACACTTTCATTATTATCCACATTATCAAAACTCAAACATTTCCATTTTTTACCAGGATGCAGGGACAAGGATCCACAACGGTGCAAGAGATACGAGAAAGACTGTAATGAAATTGGATGGGGTGGACTTTACATGCAAGCAAACTGCAGAAAAACATGTCAGTTCTGCAAAGGTATTAGGCAAAAGTTCAACAATTTCATTATTCGTAGAATTATATTTTGACTATTCGCTTAACAGAGATACCTAGTGGAACTGTATATAATCTGTTTACCTAAATGCATACCCCCCACATTTATCCTCCAGAAGAATTACGCAGATGGTTTTGTGTAGCTCAAATTCGTCCAACTTCTCGTAGGGCAGATGAAAAAGTTGAGATACTCACCTCTCTAAATAACCCAATATTCTTAACAGACTTTTCATGCCGTATGAGACTTATTCTTCAAATGTATAATTTGTACCTACCAGATAAAAATGAATTAGCAGTCCATACTTGCTCGGATGACAAAGAAAATGCCAAATTCTGCAAAGCTTGGAAGTTATTTGGCATGTGTGACATTCACGCATCGTTGATGAGAGAGCATTGTACAAAAACATGTGGATTCTGCGACCTTGATAAAAACGGAGAAACAAACAAAGTGAATGAAGAAACAGTAGACAAGAAAAGCTCACAGTTTGGGCATTAATGTTCGTGCATAAATAAGAATTCACGATTCTTTCAGAAAAAATTAAGAAGAGTATTAGACATAAAGTAAAGTATGCAAAGAAATTTCTTAATATAGAGTTCGTTTTTTTTCTTTATTTATTTATGGCAATTTCTTGAAGACCTTGTACGAGAAGCACCAAAAGTTTGTGGTATGGTTCTTCTTCTATTAAGTAATTCGTTGATAAGATTAGTTGGTTAATAGTTGATTCCGCTGGGGAAAAATTGATCTGTACGAAAATGGTTAGTTTGATAAATGCGCAAAAAGGACCACTCTTTAAATATGCGCAGATTTTCGAAAGATTTGATCCCTTCCTTCCTTTTTGCACACAAATTTTCATGGAACACCCTTGTACGCAAAAATATACTTTTGCCAGCCACACTCCCCCGTCTATAGGAAGGAATCCCACTTCTATGTGAAGGATTTCCCGCACAGTTTGAATGACCCAGGGTTATTTTCGAGAAAAAGTTAGAACTGCACATTAAAATCCAGCGATGCTGTGTTGAAGAATTAAATTCTAGTTGCATATGGGATTGAACTCCCTGCTTTTAGCGAAAAGGGAGGGGGGTAGAAAAATGCTACTTCCTCAAACACTTCCATTTCCAGTTTCACTTATCATTGTGTACCTAAACCTACAATTTTTACTTCTATTTATTTTCTTATACCTTTGGGCCACTAAATCATAAGTCTATGAATTGCACAGTTTTATCATTAGAACTGCACAAATCTTTTTCATAACTACACATTTTGTGTGGAACTGCATGTTAAAAAAGCCTGGAAGGACCCCAAACGTAGAATTGTACTTCAACATGCGTGTATTTCTAAAGACATCCAGCTTTAATATCCAGAACTATAAAAGTTAAGAACATTCCTTCGAGTACACTTATAGTATCCTAAGGAACTGCAAATAATTTTGTTATTACCTTCTGAACTTTTCCAAAATTGTGTTAATATATGTATGCATCTTTATGTACTACTTTCGTTTGTAAGAGAAACTATGCTATACTTCGCATCATGTAATTTGGAAGCTACTAACCATCCTCCGTTGGAAAATTAATTGAATTCGTCTATGGTCAAAAGCTTTTAAGAACTCTATGGTCAATAGCTTTCAAAGATCGAAAAATCTTTTATGCAATATACCAACAGTCACATATTGCTCCACGGTACTCTGCTTTTCTTAAACTTCATATAGTACAAGTCAATTCTAAAGACATTATTTCAAACCTCTCTTAGATTCAGTGGCTTGCAATTGGCTGCTCTTATTATCAATCTGTCCATCACTATTATCTAGGTAGGCAGCGGCAGTAGGCGCGGTCTGTTCCATTCCTTTTTTCTCTAGCAAAATATATAGTATGTGAGTCTGATAAAAATGGTGGATTGTATTTTAATTTGTAGTGTTATTTTCTAACTTAATTTCTTTGAGCATGTTAATGTAATTAGTTAAGTAATATCATATGTTCGTCTTAGAATCATGGACAAACCCTGATATTTTTACTTTAAAGCGCTACTTTACTCCATTAGCTTCATAGGCAATGAAAAGTTCAAGGCAATTCATAGGCAATTTATAAGCAATTTATAAGCAATTTATAGGCAATATATGGGCAATGAGAAGTTCAAGAATATAAAAGCATATGTTGTAAAACCTTAAGAGATGATCTGTTGATATATTTACCCCCTGCTATGACTGGCAATAACTAGCAACAAAATTATATTAATTGTTATCAACAAGCTATTTTGCACCCCCAAATTTATCATAGTAATGCTAATAATACAAAAACTGATAATTATAAGCAATGGACAGACCACTAAATAAAGCGATAAAGAGCTCTAATGATGCATTTACTATGCCATAATGGCAGCTAAAATGGTAGCCAGCTTTGCACACTTACTCCAGAGAAAAACATTAGAGATACAATTAAAACTCATTGATTCTGTCAAAATTCTTTTCAAATCGTCAAAGGATGAAAAACATTTCTAGAATTAAAGTTTAACACTGAGATGCTCACATTATATTTGGCAGTCAATTGAATATAGATGATTCTTCAGAAAAGTCAGGAGTACAACAGCATGCCTAACAAGTACAAATAGATGCAATGCTTCTATATTTTCAAAATGGTAGCTTCCATGCTGTCAAAATGGTAGCCAAGAATGCAGGTAGTGATGCCGTTTCTTGTGAGATCCAGCATTAGCTCGTAGCCAAGACATGAAATGCAAGGAAAACATAAATTAAAAAAAACATGTATGGATAAATATATGAAGCATTTTCAGTCTCAGCACGCAATTATGAATTATAAAATGCAACATTTCAAGGACGGAAAAATGATATTTTTACAAAATACACTAACTCATACAGATTAAACAAAGCAAAAGAGAATGCTATGTGACTTTGGTGTTAAAATACCGATAAAAATAGCTCTCTAAACTTCACATGGAAGTCTACAACTAAAACGGAATCTACAGACTAAGAAGAGATACCAATACGTTACGACAACGCTATGTATAGTGTCCGTTAACTGTAATAATCGACTATTTAAATTAAAATTTACACAATGCAAGCTCACGAATAAGGTCCTGAGCAACAATAAAGCTAAACAATACACACTCTATATTTTTCAACGAGCTAAGTTATGCATTTAATAAACCTCCGAGGCATTTCAGAGAAACATACACGTTACCGTGTGCCATCTCAAATCTTGATGCCTTCAATGGCAGTAATTAAGTCTGTTGAGATCATAAGCCAATAACTTATTACGGCCCATTAAAATATACCTAAAACAACGTGACAAGTGATTATTATTCGTTAGACCTTTGCACATCCTAGGTTGCTCAAACTTTTGCTCACGGGTCATGGGCCCGGCGGGAACATTGGTAAATGTCCCCCTGTTCCCTTCCAACCCTACGATCAGTTGGAGTTGTAGGCTATTGGAAACAAGGGAAACAAATGGAGAGAACTAATGAAGACACAAAAACAAGTTCTTACATATTTTCAGTATATCCCTGTGTGGTGTGACTTGAAACAGTCGGCATAGATCAGTCTCATGAATGTAAGACAGAAATGATATCTTGCTACAAGTACACAGACCAAAAAAGCATTGAAATTCTACAGACTAAAAAGCTTAACTCAAAATTCCGTAAAGTACTTGAAATTCCTTGCTACTTAGGAAAGACCACCCTGAAAATACTCTAGAGAACAGAGACCACTACGCAGTCCACATGAGGAAAGTAATCTTCGCAAGGTACTTTCGTCGTTCTCTCATCCAATTAAACTGTGCGGATTTCAATAATAGTCTCATTTCTAGCATCAAGGTCATGGTTACCACAAAAAATAAAAAGCAAAATTCCCTGACTTTTCCCTGACCAAAGGGGCAGTGTCAGCCGGCAGGAACTAAGTGGGCTACACACATCAAGAGCCACGCCTTTCGTGGCCACATACATTTTACTGTAAGGATGTTGACTATTTAACATAACCCTAAAACAATTCCCCGACTTTTCCCTGACTTATATTTTTTCAATATTTCCCCCCTGCCTTAAAGAATGGACATTTTTCCAGGCTTTCCAGGTTCTGTGGCAACCACGCAGGTAGACATCATGGTTCCAGTACAGTGCGTATCTACAACAGTGATTCCAATAGTGAAATGTAATCTTTGCAGCGGATGAGAATCTCCTACAATAGCTGACTACGGCAATTTGAATTAAACAGATAACACTAGCTTTTCTTTCGTTTCTTTGGTTCTGGTACACCAAGGAAACCAAGTCCATTAGATTTTGCTGATTTCCAACCATTATTGGCACCTTTATTTGAGCCTGTTGTGTAACTGCTCTTCCATTTGCTAGAATTCTTTTTCCTAGAAGAAAAGCGAATAACTATGTTTCTAGATATCAGGAACAGGCACCAAGCCAGTACTCAGGAGATGGGGATAAAATTGGGATGTCCCTAGCGGGGTGGAGGGTTCAAAAATTTTGAAGAAAGCTTTGTTTCTATGGTTACAATTTCCATCCAATTCATCTAGTAATGTCCTGTCTGCTTCTTCAATAAATTGAACCACTAACCACTAACGTATCCATTTCTATTTTTTCTACATTTAGGCATTTATTGCAAAATTACTTAAAGGACAAAGAGGGGCAACATCTTATAAGCTGGACTGGCAATGCTCCCCCGCCCCTATACTCCTTCACCTTCGGGTTTAATCTGATATTTCTACTGCAATAACCCAGGTAGCGCTTTCAAAATGAGGTTCAGAAGGAAAATCCTTTTTTGCAAAAAATACTTTTATATTCAGCATGCACATTTTAAATGTAAAGCATCATATGAAATTTGGTTCTGATAAAGGTACTGCAAAAAATACAAATTTTGCAAAGAATAATACAGTAGAAACCACATAAAGAACCTGCATTTTTAAGAACCTTGAGGCTGAAATTTCATCTTTTAAGCCCTCTAAATAAGAAACCCAAAGAGGATGATTCGTTTAAAACCTCAAGAGTAGAAACTATCATGGGCAGTTTGTTTACTGATCAAATTTTACAAAAAAGTCATATGCAGTTACTGCTCCAACATTGCAAAAATCCACAAGAATTTTTCAGAATTTTTCAGTTCCACAACAGAGTAAGAGATTATTAAACAAGAATTCTGACTTAAAGGTGTTCTTACGAATTGTCAAGAGTTCCTGTGCTGAAAATAGTGCCAATGTGTAAGGCATGTAATGTATATAAGATTGCTTTTCAATTATCTTTTGCAAAGCCCTACCAGGGAAAGAGAAAAAAGTTGCGTCTCTCCCACTTTGCCTTGGTGACGATAAATTAGATCACTATCTTTGAAAACTGTATACGTATTCTTGTCCCCCGGGGCCATAGCCTGCTTTAGCTTCGCGTTGTGCCCCATATGGGGGTTCACCTCAATGATTGAGACAGACTGGTAAATACGAACGTTGTTAAGAACCCTACAAGCTCGAATTGAGCATACAAACCCATAATTTTAGAACCCATCCAGGCTGTCCTGGAAAAACCTTGGCTCTTTTATGCGGGTTTGTACTGTATATAATAGAAGTTTAGTATACAAACTTCTTTACAGTTAGCTTTCAAAAACAACGCAGCATTTTAATGTGATTTGCTTTTGACAAAATAGCCAATAATGAACAAAGTTCGAAACAAGAAAAGTATTGTACAAGAATTACTCATTATCACAAAGCTAAGTTTCACTCATACCAGTAGTACACTTAAAAGAAAGAATTTTAAATGAAAGCTAAACTTCGTTGATGAGCTATTCAAGACCTACAGCCTAAGACTTCCATGAAAAATATGCTACTACATTGCATAGGGGACAAAGAGAAGACTACTCTATATCAATACATTGCACAGGGAATCAAGATATGAAAGATACACTACCTCTTCGACCAGTTCTTCTTGAAGCCGCCTTTATTTTGATTCATGGTTTGAGCATCGTCATTCCCACAAAAATATGGAGATGAAATGTCCCCAAGATTCGTCATCTTAGGTTTCTGTGCAGATTTGAACTCTTTTGCCATAGCAGCGTATTTTCTGGTAATCTAAAAAGAGGTTTTGAAAATACCAGCTGTGAAATAATGCTAAACATTTCTTGAAAGCTAAACTTTCTAAAATGCACAATGTAAGCAGAGATTGAGGTTCTGACATGGTTTACTTCTTATTTACATCCATTCCCGAAGAGATCTGACATTACAGGGTTCATTCCCAATACATGAATCAAAATTCCCTGAAAGTTCCTTGACTTTCCCCTGAATGATTGTCAGAAACACTCACTTTTTCCTTGACCCCAATTTCACATATTTACAAAAATGGGTAAAGAAAACGGAACTTTATAGATAGGTAATGTACATATATTGGCTAAAGCACTTTGCTAAGAGATAAAGTCCACATTTACTGATGACAAATGGAACAACCAGTTTGTGCACACCAATGCTAAGAGTTAATGAAAATAATATGTGGACTAAATAATTTGTTTTCCCTGACTTTTCCAGGGTTTCCCTGACTTTTCGCAAAATTTCCTATCTTGTAAGTTTTTCAGGTTTTCCAGGTTCAGTATGAAGGCTGTATTATGAAAATATCGAGTTCAAGGAAGAATGTACACATTCTACTAACCTTGAGGAACTCATTTCCGAATTGTGTGAATTTATTTTCAGTCACACCATCAATATTGAGCATCTCATCTCTACTTGTTGGCATGATGCGAGAAAGTGCGACGATGGTTGAGGACTGCAAAATGTACTCTGGATTTGAAAAACCATATATCAGTGCAAATCCATTCCTGTAATCTTCCAGCAGCGAAAAACATTTCTTCTGCAGGCTTGACAATTCTCTTGATCCTGAGGTAGAATAGGCATTTTCTCTATTTCGTTTATTAGTCATTTCCTTTCGCTTTATGGACGTCGCTAAGCTGATCTAGAAAGTCGAAAAGTTTAATCAGAAATATTCCTTTAAGTACATAGGCTGAGTTCTTGGGATATAGAGTATGTTCCTCTATTTCAAAAGGGGTAAATACTAGAACACAGATACTGTTTTTTATCAATGGACTATCCACAGAGTTCATACAAGTGTCATGAAGCGAACCCAAAATAAGTGTTAGTGTAACTTGTGCTTTTACATGGGCCAAGGCAGTCCCATGTGTTGCGGATTCGGTTCTCTTAAGGTAGATTCACACTTGTCGCGTTTTTCTTGCCGCCCAGTTGCCGCGCACCATATATGGTAAGCGTTTTTTTTTCAACGTCATCAGCCACGCGTTTTTTTAATGATGCGGCAAAGTTGAAAAATTTCAGCTTTTCCGCATCACGCCGCACAAGAACTAGGTGAATAGTAACAATTTCTGCTAAGTATTTAATCAATATACTATAGATTAATATATTAAAGACTTGTCTTGCATATCGTCTTGCAAAGATTATCTTGCGTATCAATGAGGCTACAACCAGAGACGATCTCAAGCAGCCTATTCCAAATTGTACTTGTCCTTCTTAAGACAGAGGAATAAGATCATCCTCCTCCAGAAAGATGTATACGTTCCTGGAAGGTGAGCAAAGCCAATAGCCTTCAATTTAATTGCTTTTCAAAGACAGAAGAAAAGATCATTCTTCTCTGGAGAAATTTATTCCTTCCTTGGAAGAAGAGCAATGCTAACAGCCTTTAATTTCTAATCACATAAGATATAAACTAGCGAAACTGTGCATTTTAGAAGTAACTGACGGGATACTATTAAAAGCGAAGAATGCAAGAAAGAGAGAAGCCACTATGGGATTGCAAAGTATAAAGAGTGCATATCATCTATACTCTAGTGTACCGAATAATCGTCCCCCCCCGATTATTAATTTTTGAAAAATTTTCCAACCCCCCAATTTTATTCCAACCTCCCCTATTACTAATTTTGGTGATTAAAACGCAAACTGTTCAAATTTTTTGGACAAAATTTCTAGCAAATGTTATTACTCATTATCATTACACAGTTTGCAAAGTTTGCAAACAATATATCGTTCGTTTAGCACAATCACGAAGCATTTTTTAAAAAAACAATAACATGAAATTTAGTTTATTGTTTGTAGTATTTATTATGCTTAGCTTTTCGGTGTATTACATTTATTTACGTTGAAGTGAAAAAAACTTAACTTTTCATAACCTCCACCCCCCTATTATTCCAACCCCCCTATTATTAATTTGTGAAAAATTTTCCAACCCCCCCAATTATTCCATACCCCCCGATTATTCGGTACAGCAGAGTATTAAAAAATTTATTTTGCATAGTAAGTGAGCAAACTGTCATCCTACCTTCATTAATCCATTTTCAATATCTTTTGCTTTTGGTCCTAGCTTCAGGTAAGCAAATACATTGTCATGTGCCCCTGTTACAATCTCCTCATCCACCACGTTTTTTAAGAGTAGGGAGCGGAATAATCGTTCAGCATCATTTCTTGAAAACTTCGGCGCCTCAGATTGCGCAGCATTATATGTGGGGCAACCATCTTTGAACTTACTCTTCTCACTGCCCTGGATTTGATAAGAAAAAATATAATGTTGAAGAAAAAAATTAAAACGAGCTGGAATTTAGTTAGGTCTGTTGAATAGCTAACCGGAGTGATGGCCCAGTGGTAGAACGTCTGCCTCACAACTGGTAGGTCGTGGGTTCGAGCCCCGGCCGAGTCATACCAAAGACTTTAAAACTGGTACTCACTGCCTTCTCGTCTGGCGCTCGACATATGAGAATGGAGTGAGAAAGTTAAACTCGCGGAGCTACCAGTGGACCAGCTCCCCGCTGTAGCTTTCACTGCATTCGCAGAAGTGTGGCCTAGGGTTAAAGAAACGGAGCTAGGCGCCGCCCTATACGCCATTGGGTGCGGGAAAGGACTTTGACTTGACTTGTTGAATAGCTTATATGCAATAGTACCTATATAGGAGTGCAAACTATTATTAATAATATTACAAATAAGTAAAAATATTACAAAAATCAGTAGGGGCTCAAATCTACTAATACTCACTTGTTCATGGACGAAAACGAAAGACTATTTACCACTGAAAAGGATCTCTATAGACATGGGTTGAAGTTTGGAAGAATTATGTCTTCCAGGCAGAAAAAATTATATTCAGAAATTTCCTGCAAAGCAATGCCAAGCTTTCCTATAACTGAAAGTCATCTTTCCAGTTGGATAATCCATTTAAGAAGGTACAATAAATAATACAAAACATGTTAAAAACTTCCTTTGAAACTGTTCGAAATATCTAGAGAGAAAATAATAATCGAAGATTTCGTGGCAGCGCAGTCGGTGGGACCATCTGCCATTTTCTAGCCTCGTTTATAGAACACATCAACAACAACATAGTTGATGGGTGCTACCTAGAGCGGGGTCATATACGAGTGGGAGCATACTGAAGGAAACGGGTACTACTCACCATGAAAATATCTATAAAATGATTCATTGTTAAGTTATTTTCAAGCCATGACCTTCTATAGTCATTTCCTCCATGTACAACATCCTTGATACCTTTGACAATCAATTTTGAAATGGCAGTACAATCACGCACAGTACAGGCATCACTCGATTCGCAATTGTCGCACACGGTCTGCTCGTCATTAATACAGTCTTTCGCGTCAAATGTCGTCTCGCCAAAATAATGGAGCAATTGTGCTCTCCTGCAGTCAATGACATTCTCACAATATTGCACAACTCGATAAAGGTTATCCATGTGAACTTTTTTCGATTCAGGAGTAGTTTCGGAATCACTCTCGATCACTCTGTAGAGTAAAACAAGACTAATTAGAGTGGGCCTGTTTTTAATGAAATTACCAGTAAACAGCAATGTAGTCCCAACATTATTTACTATGTCTTTTAGCAGTTCATGCACGGCTACACGTGCTCACTGGTCTACACGAGCGATTGCTCTTAGTTATTTGGAATTACACGTGCGACCCAAGATCTGCGTATCCGAAATACAGAGTTTCTTGTTGTTGAAGCATGTCAAACCTCTCATTTAGGATAAAGCTGGATAAAGCAGAGTTATGAAAGCAAAAGGTGACAGTCACTAGTGTTGCAGTCGCGAAAACGAAGTTCCTAAATGACACGTGCGATTGCACGGTTCATAGTGATGTTGGCACGAGCGATTTTTCGTTTGCGCTGGGTATTTTGGTACGTGTGTGGACAAGCGCTCATGCGATCGCACGTGTCTCTGGGCATGGAATGCTTCTAGGGGGAGGTGCATACAAACTAGAAATCACAAAAACACGCTAGAGTATAGTAACTGTTGATCATGCATAACTACAAAGCCAAGACAGGAATTTGAGAAGGTGAAACATACTTGCGGATTTTGTGCATATCTGAGTACATATAATACAGAATGCAGAGTGCCTTTCTTCCATCGCGCCCTGCACGACCAGATTCCTGAAAATACCCTTCAACAGACTTTGGCAATGAATGGTGCACAACGAATCGAACATCCGGTTTATCGATTCCCATGCCGAATGCTATAGTTGCACACACGACCTAAAGCCAAGAAAAGAACAAAATTTATAATACTAACATCATCATTGAATAAAAATCGTAGATAAAAATCGTAGATATTGTTAAACAAATGCTAAAAACATAGTGAAGACAACAGAATAAATATTTCAAAAACGTGATTTCATTGAGCATAACAATATCATTACAATGAAAAAGTCAATGAAAAAATGCATTAGATAATTTCCTTTCTACAAATACTAAAAAACATACAAAACATACAAGTATAAAACTAATATCCAACATTATAGATAAATTCCAGGCGCAGCCAAGCTCTGCATTCCCGTTATTTCACATCTTATAAGTACCAGATACACAAGGAATGAAATGTAATGAATCAAAAGTAAGCAAACACTGCAATAACCTTAAATGTGTCTTGAAACCAACTCTCTTGAACATGTATTCGTTCATTATCCTTTAACCCGGCATGGTATGGTCGCGCACTAATGTTCTTACTTCTCAAATACGTTGCAACCTTTTCACATTCACGTCTATGAAATATTAGCAAAGGGAAAATTAATACGCTTTGGCAAAATGGTAGACACTTGGGTAAAAGTGGGGAGGGGAGCACTCGTTCCTAGCTTATATTTTTTTGTACACGTATTTTTTCTATAAGAAAACCGTCAATTTGCCTGAGCCTCAATTTTCCTAACATTTCCCGAAACTAAGCCTGAGATTTTCTTAAATTGTTCTTAGCATATACTGAAATAAACTGGCTAAAATGGCTTACACTTTCGCTATCAATATTGTATACTTGAATTTGAATTCCATCTTTAACATTTCGAATGCAATAACGACGAAATGTCGATTTTTGGCCAATAAAAACAATAAATTTTGGAAATTGAGCCTCTTGATTTTCTCAAGATTTTCTTAGGATTGTGACTAGTTGAGCATCATGTTCTTATAAACTTTTTCCTTATAACAAAAAACCGTGTAAGCAAATACACTGCTTCGTGGCTTAACACACAGCATGTAAAATGCTTTCTCTACCCCCCCCCCTTTAATCAAAATAATGAATCGACAGAAAAACTCATGTGATGATTGTTTTGCAATGAATAAAAAGTAATACTATTAAGAAGCTATGAGCCATCAAACTTTTTCATAATCTTTATTAATATGCTGTAGCGTAAGGAAAGTTTTATGAAATTAAGTGAATCTGATGGAACATCCCAAAACATTCCTGATACAAACAGAAACGTTATGCAAAAGTTCTCATGGACCAGGAGAATTATTTTGTGGTCGATATGAGGTAATGTGACCATACCTAATTTTAGTGTGCAGTGATAACCAATTTGTGCAGTGATAAACTCAAAACGTGTAGTGATAAATTATGAAATGTGCAGTGATAAGAACGGTGCTTAGCCATTTTGGTCATACTTGGAAAAGAGTCCTGACTTGTTTTGTACGTACATATTGCAAAGTTTAACTGCTTGTCCAACATCTCCTTTGGAAAATGCCCCATAACCATGACAAAAAATATTCACAAATCTTAGAATACCTTATAGACCTAAATTTCTTGACAACAATGTACCAGATCACCGAATGTACTGTGAAATGCAACTGCTGAGTTTACCTGACTTTTCTTTTACGTTATCCCTGTTTTTTAGTAATTTTAACATTATTTTTTAAACTACTGGAAAAATATCTCAAAATAACCCATAAAACGTGCTGGCACATATATACCAGGCCCCCTATTGGTCTTACCCTCTCAGAATGCTTCATTTCTTGTAAAATGTGCATTGATAAAATTTCCTTAAAATTAGGTATGAATGTGACACAATGTGGAATGCATCGATGGGATAATGGCTTACATCTTTATCTTGACTCTGGGGCTTATGAAGTCATTTCTATTGGAACAACATACCTTGAGAAGCAGAAAATAATTCCAGAGCTGTTACGATGATGATGAATGATCATCGTAGCGATCTCTTCCAGAGCCTTCTTCGTTTTTGGTCTCACAGAGTACTGTAAGTTACGGCGGTTGAAACTTTGAATGAATCTGAAATGAAGAGTATGCATCACAAAACTTGTAGTGACGATTTTGATACATTGAAAACAACATTTACATTACTGTTGACTGTGGAGGGATTTTCGACATCCAATCAGCTTGCATTGTAGTACATCAAAAGTAACGCAAGACGATCATAAATGAAAGTCTGTACAAGATTGACATGAAACGAAAAATCTACTGAACTATAAAATGAATGCTACAGTACAAAACGGATGGATAATAAAATTATAACATACATTTCCGGTTCTCTGAGTTGCAGTTGGTTTAACACATCTCTTTGGACGCTTGGTGTTGCCGTCGCCGTTAGGCCCATGATAGGAACTTCAGGATACTTTTCACGCAGCATACTCAACTTCTTATAATCCTAGAGATGCAAAAAGTAGGTTATCCGCACAAGTGTAATGCTACAGCATAGGTGCCGACTATGTGGGGCCATGGGGGCACGAGTCACCTCAGGGCAATGCTACGGGGGGCTAAGCCCCCTGAAGACCTACAGAAACTCAAGAATTGACGTGACACTCAAACTACAATGACACTTCTGATATATATGTATATGTATGTGTATATATATATATATATATATATATATATATATATATATATATATATATATATATATATATATATATATATATATATATATATATATATATATATATATATATATATATATATATATATATATATATATATATATATACGTATATAAAGTTTATTCATGGAACGCAATTTTCTAAATTCTCTTATTTGAGCCCCTCCCTCCTCTGAGAAATCAAAAGTCGGTGCTTATGTGCTACAGTCTATAAAACAGTCACGTAGCTCAATGAATCTTTGGTGATAGCATATTTTTTACAT
>OLMO02000294.1:8259697-8274966 GCA_900291935.2 Cassiopea xamachana | reverse complement strand
AATTCCTTTGATTAAGGCTATTCAGTGCATCTATCAACTTCTTACTAGCACTTAGCTTCTCCGGTGTAACATACAATAGCTTTATTGCTGGGGATTTAAGACGCAAATCATGGCAAATGTTTCCCTCCATCACAAGTGACTGATCGCTAGACAAATAAGCCGCAGGAACCTAAAAGAAATTCCTGAGTCAATAGAGGAATGTGCAGCATTGAAAATGGTAATACTCTACTACAGTGGTTCTTAACATCTAAGGAGGAACTAAATCCCACAAGTTCCATACCTGCATACATCGAACCCTCTGCAGTTGGAAAAAATGTAATTGTTTCCATCAAAATCAAAATACATGTATATAACTATAGACTGTATTAGTACACAAACTGGCCAAGCAGAGTGTGACATCACGAATCATACGAGTGGGGTGAACCAAACCACGGAACCCCTGAAACTGACTCACCGAATCCCTAGGGTTTGACAAAACCTAGATTAAGAGCCACTGCTCTACCATGTCACCATCTGATATAAAAGGAAGCGGGGGGATCGGGCTAGTTGGTTGTAGCCCCCCAAGATAATTATTACATGAATCAATCACAATCCCGCATGAGAATTTTCTAACTGCTTCCTAAATCTCCTTGCCTACTTGGGCAGAGTTTTTAGAGACAGTTCCCTTCTCCAAAATGGATACTATCCACCTGAATCACAGAGGAAACAGGAGAAACAGTTAAAATTTCATTTATATACGCATGAAAAACAAAAAATAAACTTCATATTGAACAGTTTCATTAACACGAAGCAAGCAGTTGGCAACATACACGTTTTTTTTTTATAAGACAATCATTATTTTGCCTGAGCCTCAATTTTCTTAACATTTCCTGAAATTGAGCCTGAGATTTTCGTAAATTTTTCGTAACTTTTCCTGGAATAAACTGGCTAAAATGGTTTACACTATCGTTAATAATATTATGTACATGAATTTGAATTCCATCTTTAACATTTTGAATGCAATAACGACGAAATACCGATGTTTTTGCTTATAAAAACACTAAATTTTGGAAATCGAGCCTCGTGATTTTCATACGATTTTCTTAAGATGTTGAAGATTTGAGCCTCATTTTCTTATAAACTTTTTTCTTATAAAAAAAACGTGTAATTGAAGACTGAAGGGCTCGTGTACGATTGGATATGCAAATTCAAGGAGATTTCTAGGACTAAAATAAACCGAAATATATGTCCAAATGCGGTTAATGTGATAGGATGCGTCTAATTGGCCCCAAGTGTGACCAATTAGGACCTATTAACATAGTTTACTTATAGAGTCCCAATGAGAAAACAAACTAAAAGCTTTTTCGTCCGACACACATCAGAGTATGAAAACGTCGGATAATGACCTAGAGGTTAACCGAAATATATATCCAGATGCAGTTACTGTGTTAGGATGTGCCTAATTGGCCCCAAGTGTGACCAATTACGACCTATTAACATAGTTTACTTAAAGAGTCCCAATGAGAAAACAAACTAAAAGCTTTTTTCGTCCGACACTCATCAGAGTATGAAAAAGAGTGACCAATTGGGTCCAATTAGACGCATTCTAACACATTAACTGCATCCGGATACATATTTCGGTTAACCTTTACGTCATTATCCGACGTTTCATACTCTGATGAGTGTCGGACGAAAAAAGCTTTTAGGTTGTTTTCTCATTGGGACTTTTTAAGCGAACTATGTTAATAGGACCTAATTGGTCACACTTGGGGCCAATTAGACGCATCCTAACACATTAACTGCATCCGGATTTATATTTCGGTTAACCTTTAGGCCATTATCCGACGTTTTCATACTCTTATGAGTGTTGGACGGAAAAATCTAAAATAACCAGTTTCAAGGAGCTTCCAACACCGAAAACGAGACAAGTATGAAGCCCAAATTACCGAAAACGAGACATTTCGAAAACGAGATCTTCTTCAAACTTTCTTTGGGTAATTCTGATTAAAATAATTCAATTTGATGAAAATGTCAGCGTTTGAAATAAGCCCCCCCCGTCAAATAAGCCCCCACGCAAATATTCATTTTTGCGAACAAGCCCCTGGGGGTTTATTAGAAGACTGACGGTATATTTCAATTTCATAGTTCATTTGTACGTCATACGTGTTAGCACTGACCTTCAAAGACACAAGCTTCTGCACTTGATCTAGTATGAGTGATCGCAAAGGGGATACAACCACTGTAACACCAAGTGTTACTAGCGCCGTCAGCTGATAGCACAAGCTTTTACCACCACCAGTTGGCATCAGAATGAAACAGTCCTTTTAGCTAATGCAGCCAGAATCGCCTGTCTCTGATTCATGCGAAATCGATTCAAACCGAAAACTTTCTTGAAGATTTTCAACACCTCTTCGTAATAACTGCAATCCTCTGCTTTGTATTTCTCTATTAAAAGACAGACAAGTATGACCAGAAGTGCTAATAACAGATAATCATTGTAGCAAATATTTGAAGTGATCAAGGGTAGCAGGTTTCTGAAGAGTGCTTCATCTGCTTGTATTCGTGTATTATGGTTGGAAAATTTTAAACCAGAGTTTCAAAAACTTAATATAGCACAGAAAAATCACTACAGTTAAGCTACTGGTGATAATTCTAGCAAAGTTGCAAGGTTCTGTTGCACAACAAACAAAAGGAAAAATAGGAAATGCAGTGATATCAAAGTGTGAAGAAATTCAAAACCAGGTCGACGGTAGACAATGCTACTGAGTGGCTTAAGGATGAAAAGAGCCTCTAAATTGAAAATCTTGAAGAAGGAAGTGTCTGCTACTCTCAGAGCTAACACCACGTGAGATTGGTTGGAAAGCAAGCTTGGACAAAAGGTCGCGCAACATCATGGAAAATTCTCGTAGGCATAGAAAGATAGTGCAAATATTTCTATATCTATTGGAAATTTCAACACTTGCGATAGCTTACAAACAGATCATTGTCACGTGGAAATGTCAGCCTATCAAACAGATAGCAACGAGCCTCGAAGTAGGACTTTGAAACACACCTGTAGCCGTCGTGCTTTGAGTGCTCTGGCTTTGTGTCTGAGTGTTAACACCTGAGCTGCTAAGTGTACATGGAACACCCGTGTTTTGCGAAAACTGTGGTAGGTTATCCCCCTTGCCACTAACACATTCTATTTCATCTTCATCAAAGGCGAAGTCTTCCAAAATCATGAGATCATCCATGTCGGATAAGTATACATCACCACAATCATCAATCCCTGTATAGTTACTGTGTGACATAAGGATAGGAGAATTCATCGCACTTTCACCGGTCAAAACTGGCTCTTCTATGGAGTTGAAATTACTATCTGAGCTCTGCCATGGGCTTTGAAGATCGTCTTTTGACTTTTGTGAGTCTGCAACAGCTGTTTCCCTACTACCTGAACTTCCGTGCAATGGTAAACCATCCACATAGACTCCATCAACAGATGGTAGTGAATCTGGAACAGATATAACTGACTTTTATACACTCTTTTCATAACAGAAAAGCAACAAAACTATTGCATACCTAATCCACGAACTCTATCTCACAAATCATCTTTCATTCCTAGAACTTTTCAACTGTGGAACTCATTGCCACCTACTACTCTCCCTGAATCCTACAATTTGTCATCTTTTAAATCTAGCATCAATAAACTTGATCTTATCTCCCTCTCTACTTAAACTTCCCCATTCTCTCAGTTTTTTCTTTGTCGGGGCATTGTTATAGGCCCTACAGCCTTTCCACAACATTACTTACTAAAACAAAAATACCACCTATGGGCAACTTCAGTCATGATCAAACTATTGGTCAAAGTGTCCCACCTGAATTTCTACTATTTCTAAAATTCTCACATAGAGTTGAAGAACATCCTGTTACACAACTACTAGGGACGAAGCTTCAATGTATTTTGGGGGGTTCTCAGAGGTTGCCCTGCGAAAATTTTTTAAGTAACAGTATTGACCAATGGTTCTGGGTCCAGTGAGTTGCCTTGCAGAAATACATTTTACTACTGGTTTTGCCCTTCGAACTGGCAAACTTTCAAGGTTGGGGTGGCTCGCCATCCCACATCCCCCCGTAAGTTTCGTTCCTGACAGCTGCCTAGTGCACAGTTTCCATTAAAAAGTGCAAGGTGAACTAAGTTGTCCTGCAGTTTAGCAATAATGAATCGAGGACTATGGGCATCAGTTGCTCTTGCATTAGGCAAGTCTATTCTTGGGCACCCAGTAGTAAGAGGGTATAATAAGGACGGGGGTTGACATTCTGTTCTTTTTCAGACTATCAATACATTATTTAATTTTAACTTATCAATGTGTCATTGTCCAAATGCATAGATCAAAGTTAGCATAATTTCCAATCCTGTTTCATCGACACCACGCAACCAGACACAGTTACTAATTTAACAGTAATATCTACCTATCACAAAGAAAGACGAAACTTACTAGCTTCCCAGGGGTTTCTAACTTCTGATGCTACCTCAACTTTCTTGTTTGAGTTCATACCCTGGCTGCTCAATTGGGATTGTAGTTCGTCTAATTTGCGGCTCAGATTCTTTCTACAAAAAGCAAATAATAAGTAATTAACTTATTAATTCAACAAATAAATAAACAAACAACTACACGATTTTTCGTATAATAATCTGAAAAGTGTATCTAATACATGACAAAATATGTTATCGAAAAAATATCTAAAAAACAAAGTTACTGCAAACAATAAATAGATATTTCATTCAATTAGCAAGCAAATGAAGTATGCTTTCGGAATAGTAGAGAGTATAAATGAAATATCAGCAAAGATGGATCACCAAAGAGATGCAATGGCAAGGCTGCTCAAACAAATAACATATAATTTTTCCAGGGTTCATGCAGGATTTTGATAAGCAAATTCAAGGAGTTTTCAAGGACTATTCAAGGACTAAAACAAACATTTTCAAGGAGTTGTAAGTACCAAAAATGAGATACACAGGAAACCCAAAATACTGAAAACAAGACATTTCTTGGCAAATCACCAGTTTACTTGTAAAATCTTCTTTAGACTTAATGGATATTTCTTTTGATTACTTTTTGCATTGTTTATTGCTGTGAACAAAGCAAATAACAAACATTCACAAATTTCAAGTAGTACAATCAATTTTCAAGGATAATCATCATATTCAAGGAGTTTCAAGTACTCTTGAAAAGACATCTCATATTCCAGCACTTCTCAAGGAGTTCAAGTACCTGCATGAAGCCTGTTCTCTGAGATAAGGGATGAGAAGGTATATAAAGATACCTTTCAGCTGGTCCAATGGTACAGTCTTTACTCCTGCATTCCTTATCAAATGTAGTGTGATCTCCCTAACACAACCAATAAAAAGAATTAATTTGACTAGGAAAAGGATAAAATGACTAATATTTTAATACAAGATACATAATATGTACATTTGTTCACTTATATATGGCTATGCATTCATAATTACAATAATAAAATAGTTATCAAAAATAAGGTTTTCTTACAAAATCCTCATAACTTCCATTGAAAAACTCCTCTAGGTCATCAATATCATTGTTAAAATCTCCATTTTCTAAAATCCAGGAATATTATTATGCCCAACAAAACAGATAAATGACTGGAAAAATTAAAGTAATCATTTAATCAATCACATGGTTGAGCAATGAGCTCTCTATGTACTGTGTAAGTTCCCCAGTAAGGCATGATATGCATGACACAGAATGGCTTTTCTGATAAATCATGATATACAATCTAAAGTGCAAACCTATTACCATCAAGAGCGCCCTTATATTAGTTAGAACAGAAGGTATTAAGGGAAAATCTTCCTTGTATTATAGATAGCTCCCTTACCATTAATACTATTAACATGATTTGAATCATTATCTTTGTTTTCAACAGCAGTAGTCTTTGAATTGCTTTCATCATCCTGTATGACAATAGCTTTCTTTCTACTGACTAAGGCATTATCTTCATCTTTTGTGAGGTCAATACATTCTACAGTTGCATCTTATATTGAAAGAAAGGATCATATCAATGTCTTGATTCACAGATAAAGAGTCTAATTAAAGGAGAGGATGAATATGGACAGAGATAAAAATCTTTCTTACAATTATCCATAAAATGGGAAAAAGAGTAGAGAATATTAATCAATGGATGCAACTACCTGATTTGTTGCACTTGTAAGTATCTGCATGTCTTGTGAGGAAAACTCTACAAAATTTAATTTTTCTGCATATACACACATACTGCATAAAGATAATATATAAAATACAATCTGTCTATTCATAAGAGAAGATATCATCTATTTGAATCTGAATTGGAGACAATTAGACCTCTGATGGCAATCAAAAGAGTCATACTGGCAAGATTCAATTTTCATTAGTTATTAGCCCCATAAATTAAATTGCATTACCTTCGAGCAGTATTTCCTTCACTCTTAGTACTGTGCATAAAGAAGGGCTCCTTTTCATTTCCAATTGACACTTTTGTATAGTGTTTTTGTGATACTTCCTCTGTATTGTTTTCAGGCTTGTGATCCATATCAACCTTTCCTGCCTATTGAATAGAGAAAGCTCTAACGATATTTTATAGATTCTGTCCTTTACTCTTATCAAAAATAAAAAGGTGCTTCATAATGATAATGCACTGCTTTCATAAATGCATTTCAAGTATCCAGTTGGATCTAAAAATTATGTATGATGTATTTTCAAAGTGATATGGTAGATTATATCATTCTAAAATACATCCATATTTGCTTAAAGCAGCTGAACTTCTGTATGAAGTTAAAGAAGGGAAAGAAGGATAAGGTAGCAAAAGGCTTTGTACTAGTGGCAAGTGCGAAATTGGGTACATCCTTTCTATTCAGGGCCTAAACATTTACCTCTGCATCTTTAGTAGGAACCTCTACTAGTACTTTTTCTGTCCCCTGGCTGCTTGGTTTGTAGAATGTATATCTCCTGCAAAAAATGAGTTTAATTATAAGGTGCAAAAAGTTGGTACACCAGTCCACAATGCATGACAGTTTTTAACAAGTTCTTGTGCATGTAGAGCCACAGAAATATTTTTACATGTGTGCAAGTGCACAGTGTCGAAGCTAGGGTGAAACATTTTCTCCTGCCCCTTTGGAATGAAAGGAAACTCAGCCCCGCGGGCCAAATTTGGCCCGAAATGTAATCATATTTGACCCGCGAGATCTATCAAATGTGCATTAGAGCTGGCCCACAGTTTATACCATATCTTTTATTTCAAACTTAACGTAATTTCTCATGTGTTTTTACTATCAGAATTTGAGATTTGGCTGCTCCAGATCTTGTGTTTAAGCAAAATTAAAGCTTTTCTCCGTATGAAAAGGATAAAAATTACATATCAGTTGCAGTTAATTTTTCAATTGCTGGCTTGTGACTTTACTTCACTGCTTACTTTTGGCCCACTCTGAGTTTGAGTTTGACACCCCTGCTTTAGGGCATGGACTCAAACATCATTTGCATCATGCCCAGATGAAGCCAGAAAGTCCAGACATTCAGTTACTAATGACAAGGTTGAGAGCAAAGCTGCAGCCCCAATCAACATTTTCATTTGAATGATAACACACCTTGCACAAACTGTAGAAATCAAATAATGCCATTCTATGCATAAACATGGCAATTCATTGAATTTCACTATTTGTGACTATAGGAAGGGCGTTTTAAAGAGATTTGACTACTGGGCCAAGCCTGTATGAGGGTACTATTTCATTTTTAAATCTTGAATCCTTCAAAACAAGGTCTGAGTTTTTCAAATTCCTTAAATATCTTTAAAACTGAATTCATATTTCTTGTCTATTTGTTAATGGCAAACTTCTGCATTGTTTTTCAAAAATACATTTTTATGAGAAGGCTTAAGGTTTAGCCTTGTTCTTAATTTGTGTTAACATTTCTACAAAAATTTCAGGCTCATATTCTTATAAAAAAGAGTTCACTTGTCTTCAGCAGTTTCTAAGCAATACTTTAGACGCTTTTTGAAATTTAGTTCAAGTCACTGGAAAACAGATAATTCCTTAACGATCCTTTAATTCTGGAATTCCTTAAAAAATTCTTTGTGGCATCCTAAATTCCTTGATCTGAGGAAAAGTCCTTGAAAGTGGAAACAGTAAATGTATTTAACAAATAATGTGTTAAAATTCTGGTTGACGATTGAATTGAGTTTCCACAATCACAACAAAGTAAACTAGCAACATTGAAAAGGTATATATAGAATCGAGCGGCCTAAGAGTAACTGTATAACAAAGCCTTAAGGCGGATTTCCACGAGGCGAATTGTGCAGCGAATTCGGCGCGAAACTTAACTGAGCATGCGCAGTGTGAGCAATTTTCTTTCACAGTGAGCGCTTAAAAAAGTAGAAACAAGTTCTAATTTTTCGCGGCGAAAAGCTTTGCATGACTCTGGCAACCAAGGAGAGTAGAGGAAGCACTGATACTGATGATCATGCAATCGTAAATCTCTCACTAGCAAGTGGAATTCTCCTTTCTTGGTACGGTCTTCGAATATCTTAATACCCAAACATTTTCTTTGATTTCCGCTTTTTACGGTGCAATTGCATTAAGCTCAAATTGAGAATTCTCTTTCTAATTAATCGCAGCTTCTTTACGTTTGGAGTCATGATGTAGCTTATCAGTAACGAAAGAGGCCTACTAAATTTTCGCGGCGAATTCGCTGCACAATTCGCCTCGTTGAAATCCACAAATGGACCAGCAGTCTTCCTACTCCTCTACGTAAGAGTTTTCGTTAAGAAACTGTAAGGAAAAGATAAAAATAAACGAAAAATGACAAATTCTTACCAGTTCTGTTTTTCACCTTTATTTTCCAGTGCCAGTCGTTTCTCCATAATGCTTCAAAACCAAAGTTGCATTGCACATGTGATAAGATACACAAAAGTTGCTAATAGATTTGTGCAATCAGGAATCCTTTGACATCTATTCATCAAGTGTCTTATTCTTAAGTTTCCGGTTATGTATGATTTGTTGCTATGTATAGTGAAAATCTCACCTTTTGGTGTTTTGACTACAATAAGCCTTAACACTTAAGAGAGGCGGGAGCAAGCATACGTATGCGCAAACTACTCAATGAAAGGAATCGGGTTTTTTAGTTCTTGATGCTTGTAGTTATAAAAATCTTTCAAATCGAAAAGTTCCTTAGGGATGTCGTTTTTAGTAGTATAAGTTCTTTAAATATTTCGGTCTTCTACATGTAGGTTCCTTATAAACCGGCTCCTTATAAAAAAAAAGCGTGTATGGGCCCAGAGGCGCTCAAGAATTTATGAAGTAAAGAATAAGCAGCGAGTTAGCGTTGCAATAAGTACAAATAAAATGGCCTCGAGTAATTTCGATAGTAGCGTTGGTCTTACATATGAAATAGTGCCTTTTAATGGAAACAACTACCATAGTTGGAAGTTCCAAATGAAAATGGTGCTAGTGTCAAAAGGTTTGTGGAGCATTGTTACTGGCACTGACGCTGAACCCGAAGGACAGGGAGTTACCGAGCGAGAAAAGCAAAATTAGAGAAATCGTCAAGACATTGCATACGCAACGATTGCGTTGGACGTTGAAGGTAAGCAGCAAACGGCAAATGTGTAGATTAGTCATCAAGGTATTTCACTATAATACGCTTCCAGGGTTAGGGTTTGGCTAAGGGTTAGGGTTTTTGATAGGGTTAGGGTCAGGGTCCGCAGCAAATGTACGTTCGCCATACTGACAATGCAAAGAAAGCATGGGATGATTTGGCAAAAAGATTTGAGAAAAAATCACTTTCTGCGAGAATTCATTACAGAAGACAACTATATTCTCTACGAATGACGAACAGCGAAAGCGTGTTAGAGCACATTGAAAAGATGAAAATAATTTCAAAGCAGTTACAAGACATTGGCAATACTGTCAAAGAATCAGAATTGTGCATCATTTTATTATCGAGTTTGCCAGATACTTTTAAGAGTTTAATAACAGCACTTGAGACATTTATAGGTGATGATGAAACAAAGCTAACGTGGGATTATGTTATAAATGCCTTGCTGAGCGATGAAGATAAACGAAAATACAAAGAGCAGCAGGATCAGCATGAAGCAATTAGTCAAGATGCGTTAATAGCAAGTCAGAGAGATGCTAACTCAGTGGGAGTTTTGAAATGTGAGCGCTGTCGAAAGACAGGACATTGTGCCGCAAAGTGTTATTCAAAGTTGAAGAATAGGCCTAAGAAATCAGGTCGTTTCCCAGGAAAATGCCATTCTTGTGGACAAACAGGGCACAAAGCCAAAGATTGTACCAAAAGTCAGCCCAAAACGAAAGCAGACCAAACAAATAATAATTCTGCAATGAAAGTTGGTCCAAAATCGCAGTCAAATTGGTGGCGTGTGGACCCTGGAGCCTCACAACACATGTCATCGATGCTAGGCAGAATGACAGAATATAAGAAGTTCAAGAAACCTGTGAAGATTTTCATGGGCGATAATAGTATGCTCCTAGGATTGGGAAAAGGTTATATTGATGTTGATGTATACACTGAATCAGAGCAGAGCACAGTTACATTAACAGATGTTTTATATGTACCAGAGTTAAAACAAAATTTATTGTCAATTAAGGCAGCATCTACTAAAGGATGTCAATTTCATTTCATCGGCAACACATGTAAAATTATGAACGACAGCAGAATGAAAGCGTTTGCATCATCAAATGGTACTCTATATCGGTTAGTGGAAAATTTGAATGAATATGCTGCTGTTGCCACAATAGGAGGAATGAATGAGCAAAATTTGAATTACAGTGCCGTAACCACGGGGGGGGTGCAAGGGGGCTGGAGCCCCCCAATAATTTCTAGTTAAAATAAATTTTTCAGCTCCTCCGCCTCAACCATGGTGAGGCCTCCTCCGATAGTGACTTCTATGCGCCCACAAAATGAAAATCGTGGTTACGGCCCTGAATTATGAAACATGGCATCGTAGATTTGGGCACTTGGGAATGGACAAAGTCAAATTAATGCATGATAAAGAGATTGTCTGCAATATGAAGTGCACCAAAGGAGCCATTAATCGAGACTGTGAAGCTTGCACTCAAGGAAAAATGACAAGAAAACCATTTCCAAAAGGAGGGAATAATCAAACAAGAGAAGTATTCGAGTTGATCCACTCAGACGTTTGTGGGCCAATGCCTGTTGAATCGCTTGCAGGATCAACGTACTTTATCACTTTTATTGACGACAGTTCAAGATTTACTGTAGTATATTTCATCAAAAACAAGAGTGAAGTATTTGAGAAGTTTAAATTATTTGTTGCTTGGGCTGAAAACATGACAGGGAAGCGCATAAAGATCCTAAGAAGTGACAGCACAAATTTTTTTAGAACTACACATTTTGTGTGGAACTGCACGTTCAAAAACAACCTGGAAGGACCCCAAACGCAGAATCGTACTTCAATATGGACGTATTTCTAAATACATCCAAAATTAATATCAAGAACTATAAAAGTTAAGAACATTCCTTCGAGTACACTTATAGTATCCTAAGGAACTGCAACTGATTTTGTTATTACCTTCTGAATTTTTCCAAAATTGTATAAATATATGCATGCATCTTTATGTACTACTTTCGTTTGTAAGAGAAACTATGCTATACTTCGCATCATGTAATTTGGGAGCTACTAACCACCCTCCGTTGGAAAATTAATTGAATTCGTCTATGGTCAATAGCTTTCAAGAACTCTATAGTCAATAGCTTTCAAAGATCGAAAAATCTTTTATGCAATATACCAACAGTCACATACTGTTCCACGGTACTCTGCTTTTCTTAAACTTCACATAGTACAAGTCAATTCTAAAGACATTATTTCAAACCTCTCTTAGATTCGGTAGCTTGCAATTGGCTTCTGTTATTATCAATCTATCCATCACTATTATCTAGGTAGGCAGCGGCAGTAGGCGCGGTCTGTTCCATTCCTTTTTTCTCTAGCAAAAGATATAGCATGTCAGTCTGATAAAAATGGTGGATTGTATTTTAATTTGTAGTGTTGTTTTCTAACTTAACTTATTTGAGCATGTTAATGTAATTAGTTAAGTAATATCATAGGTTCGTCTTAGAATCATGGACAAACCCTGATATTTTTACTTTAAAGCGCTACTTTATTCCATTAGCTTCATAGGCAATGAAAAGTTCAAGGCAATTCATTGGCAATTTATAAGCAATTTATAGGCAATATATTGGCAATGAGAAGTTCAAGAATATACAAGCATATGTTGTAAAACCTTAAGAGATGATCGGTTGATATATTTACCCCCTGCTATGACTGGCAATAACTAGCAACAACATTATATTAATTGTTATCAACAAGCTATTTTGCACCCCCAAATTTATCATAGTAATGCTAATAATACAAAAACTGATAATTATAAGCAATGGACAGACCACTAAATAAAGCGATAAAGAGCTCTAATGATGCATTTACTGTGCCATAATGGCAGCTAAAATGGTAGCCAGCTTTGCACACTTACTCCAGAGAAAAACATTAGAGATACAATTAAAACTCATTGATTCTGTCAAAATTCTTTTCAAATCGTCAAAGGATGAAAAACATTTCTAGAATTAAAGTTTAACACTGAGATGCTCACATTATATTTGGCAGCCAATTGAATATAGATGATTCTTCAGAAAAGTCAGGGGTACAACAGCATGCCTAACAAGTACAAATAGATGCAATGCTTCCATATTTTCAAAATGGTAGCTTCCATATAGTCAATATGGTAGCCAAGAATGCAGGTAGTGATGCCGTTTCTTGTGAGATCCAGCATTAGCTCGTAGCCAAGACATGAAATGCAAGGAAAACATAAATTAAAAACATGTATGGATAAATATATGAAGCATTTTCAGTCTCAGCACGCAATAATGAATTATAAAATGCAACATTTCAAAGACGGAAAAATGATATTTTTACAAAATACACTAACTCATACAGATTAAACAAAGCAAAAGAGAATGCTATGTGACTTTGGTGTTAAAATACCGATAAAAATAGCTCTCTAAACTTCACATGGAAGTCTACAACTAAAATGGAATCTACAGACTAAGGAGAGACATCAATACTTTACAACAACGCTATGTATAGTGTCCGCTAACTGTAATCATCGACTATTCAAATTAAAATTTTACACCATTCAAGCTCACGACTAAGGTCCTGAGCAACAATAAAGCTAAGCAATACACACTCTATATTTTTTCAACGAGCTAAGTTATGCATTTAATAAACCTCCGAGGCATTTCAGAGAAACGTACACGTTACCGTGTGCCATCTCAAATCTTGATGCCTTCAATGGCAGTAATTAAGTCTGTTGAGATCAAAAGTCTACAACTTATTGCGGCCCATTTAAATATACCAAAAACAACATGACAAGTGACTATTATTCGTTAGACCCTTTGCACTTCCAAGGTTGCTCAAACTTTTGTTCACGGCTCATGGGCCCGGCGGGAACATTGGCAAATGTCCCCCTGTTCCCTTCCAACCCTACCATCAGTTGGAGTTGTAGGCTATTGCAAACAAGGGAAACAAATGGAGAGAACTAATGAAGACACAAAAACAAGTTCTTACATATTTTCAGTATATCCCTGTGTGGTGTGACTTGAAACAGTCGGCATAGATCAGTCTCATGAATGTAAGACAGAAATGATATCTTGCTACAAGTACACAGAACAAAAAAGCATTGAAATTCTACAGCCTAAAAAGCTTAACTCAAAATTCCGTAAAGTACTTGAAATTCCTTGCTACTTAGGAAAGACCACCCTGAAACTACTCTAGAGAACAGAGACCACTACGCAGCCCACATGAGGAAAGTAATCTTCGCAAGGTACTTTCTTCGTTCTCTCATCCAATTAAACTGTGCGGATTTCAACAATAGTCTCATTTCTAGCATCAAGGTCATGGTTACCACAAAAAATAAAAAGCAAAATTCCCTGACTTTTCCTTGACCAAAGGGGCAGTGTCAGCCGGCAGGAACTAAGTGGGCTACACACATCAAGAGCCACGCATTTTGTGGCCAGACACATTTTACTGTAAGGATGTTGACTATTTAACATAACCCTAAAAAAATTCCCCGACTTTTCCCTGACTTATATTTTTTCAATATTTCCCCCCTGCCTTAAAGAATGGACATTTTTCCAGGCTTTCCAGGTTCTGTGGCAACCACGCAGGTAGACATCATGGTTCCAGTACAGTGCGTATCTACAACAGTGATTCCAATAATGAAATGTAGTCTTTGCAGCGGATGAGAATCTCCTACAAAAGCTGAGTACGGCAATTTGAATTAAGCAAATAACACTAGCTTTTCTTTCGTTTCTTTGGTTCTGGTATACCAAGGAAACCAGGTCCATTAGATTTTGCTGATTTCCAACCATTATTGGCACCTTTATTTGAGCCTGTTGTGTAACTGCTCTTCCATTTGCTAGAATTCTTCTTCCTAGAAGAAAAGCGCATAACTATGTTTCTAGATATCAGGAACAGGCACCAAGCCAGTACTCAGGAGATGGGGATAAAATTGGGGTGTCCCTAGCTGGGTGGAGGGTTAAAAAATTTTGAAGAAAGCTTTGTTTCTATGGTTACAATTCCCATCCAATTCATCTAGTCATGTCCTGTCTGCTTCTTCAATAAATTGAACCACTAACCATTAACGTATCCATTTCTATTTTTTCTACATTTGAGACAAAATAGGCTTTTATTGCAAAATTACTTAAAGGACAAAGAGGGACAACATCTTATAAGCTGGACTGGCAATGCTCCCCCGCCCCTATACTCCTTCACTTTCGGGTTTGATCTGATATTTCTACTGCAATAGCCCAGTAGCGCTTTCAAAATGAGGTTCAGAACGAAAGTCCTTTTTTGCAAAAAATACTTATATATTCAGCATGCACATTTTAAATGTAAAGCATCATATGAAATTTGGTTCTGATAAAGGTACTGCAAAAACTACAAATTTTGCAAAGAATAATACAGTAGAAACCACATAAAAGAACCTGCATTTTTAAGAACCTTGAGGCTGAAATTTCATCTTTTTGAACCCTCTAAATAAGAAACCCAAAGAGGATGATTCGTTTAAAACCTCAAGAGTAGAAACTATCATGGGCAGTTTGTTTACTGATCAAATTTTACAAAAAAGTCATATGCAGTTACTGCTCCAACCATACCTAATTTTAGTGTGCAGTAATAACCAATTTGTGCAGTGATAAACTCAAAACGTGCAGTGATAAATTATGAAATGTGCAGTG
>OLMO02000294.1:8248885-8259597 GCA_900291935.2 Cassiopea xamachana | reverse complement strand
ATTGATTGCAGGCTTTCAATGATAAGGTTTTTACGGCATAATTCGTTTCTTAGGAATTCATTTTCCTTTTTTAACTTCTCAATTTCTTTGTCTTTGCTAATCGCAAGATTACCATTGAAAGTCTGCATGGCACGCTGTATTTCGAAGACAGTATGTTGAAGCGCTTCGAATTCTGTATAGGGGGTGTATTCCTCTTTTGAGTTAACTGAAGCCTTAGTGACAATTGAAGTATCGCTCTCTATGGCATCATTATGAGGATGACTTTCTGCTGTTAAGTCTGGGCTAGGTTTTTTAGATGTAACAAAAAACGAGTCCTCACCTTTATGCGGCCGATTGGCAATTAGGCCAGAATGTTCCATCTTAGAAATTGTTTCGGCAACATTAGAGAACTCATAGTGATGTCCATTCTTTGAAAGTTGGCTCCAGATGGTTTCGGCACATGGTCTTTTTCTGTTTTCTCGAATTTTTATTATCTCAGCTATTATCAGTTGTTCCATTTTCGATTTGTTGAGCTCTGAAAAATACTTGAACACCTCACCACGCATTACACTTGTGCGGATAACCTACTTTTTACATCTCTAGGATTATAAGAAGTTGAGTATGCTGCGTGAAAAGTATCCTGAAGTTCCTATCATGGGCTGTAGCATTACACTTGTGCGGATAACCTACTTTTTACATCTCTAGGATTATAAGAAGTTGAGTATGCTGCGTGAAAAGTATCCTGAAGTTCCTATCATGGGCCTAACGGCGACAGCAACACCACGCGTCCAAAGAGATGTGTTAAACCAACTGCAACTCAAAGAACCGGAAATGTATGTCATAATCTTATTATCCATCCATCTTGTACTGTAGCATTCATTTAGTAGTTCACTAGATTTTTCGTTTCATGTCAATCTTGTACAGACTTTCATTTCTGATCGTACATTAAATTCTGAGCATTACTTTTGATGTACTACAATGCAAGCTGATTGGATGTCGGAAATCCTCCACAGTCAACAGTAGTGTAAATGTTGTTTTCAATGTATCAAAATCGTTACTACAAGTTTTGTAATGCATATTCTTCATGTCAGATTCATTCAAAGTTTCAACCGCCGTAACTTACAGTACTCTGTGAGACCAAAATCGAAGAAGGCTCTGGAGGAGATCGCTACGATGATCATTCATAATTATCGTAACAGCTCTGGAATTATTTACTGCTTCTCAAGGTATGTTGTTCCAATAGAAATGACTTCATAAGCCCCAGAATCAAGATAAATATGTAGGCCACAAAATAATTCTTCTGATTCATGAGAACTTTTGCATAACGTTTCTGTTTGTATCAGGAATGTTTTGGGATGTTCCATCAGATTCACTTAATTTCATAAAACTTTCCTTACGCTACAGCATATTAATAAAGATTATGAAAAAGTTTGATGGCTCATAGCTTCTTAATAGTATTAATTTTTATTCATTGCAAAACAATCATCACTTGAGTGATTTACAATTTGTTTTTCTGTCGATTCATTATTTTGATTAAAGAGGGGGGGGTAGAGAAAGTATTTTACATGCTGTGTGTTAAGCCACGAAGCAGTGTATTTGCTTACACGGTTTTTTGTTATAAGGAAAAAGTTTATAAGAATATGAGGCTCACATGGTCAAAATCCTAAGAAAGTGTTAAGAAAATCACGCGGCTCAACTTCCAAAATTTAGTTTTTTTATTAGCCAAAAATCGACATTTCGTCGTTATTGCGTTCGAAATGTTAAAGATGGAATTCAAATTCAAATATTACAATATTGATAACGAAAGTGTAAGCCATTTTAGCCAGTTTATTTCAGTAAAAGTTAATAAAAATTTAAGAAAATCTCAGGCTCAATTTCGGGGAAAGTTAAGAAAATTGAGGCTCAGGCAGTGACGATTTTCTTATAGAAAAATACGTGTACAGAAAAATATAAGCTAGGAACGAATGCTCCCCTCCCCACTTTTACCCAAGTGTCTACAATTGTTCCAAAGCGTATTAATTTTCCCTTTGCTAATATTTCATAGACGTGAATGTGAAAAAGTTGCAACGTATTTGAGAAGTAAGAACATTAGTGCGCGACCATACCATGCCGGGTTAAAGGATAATGAACGAATACATGTTCACGAGAGTTGGCTTCAAGACACATTCAAGGTTTTTGCAGTGTTTGCTTATTTTTTGATTCATTACATTTCATTCGTTGTGTATCTGGTACGTATCAGACGTGAAATAACGGGAATGCAGAGCTTGTGGCTGCTGTTGGAATTTAGCTATAATATTGGATATTAATTTACATTTGTATGTTTTGTATGTTTTATAGTATTTGTATTTTTAGTATTTGTAGATAGGAAATTATCTAATGCATTTTGTCATCGACTTTTTCATTGTAATGATATTGTTATGCTTAATGAAATCATGTTTTTGAAATATTTATTCTGTTGTCTTCACTATGTTTTTAGCATTTGTTTAACAATATCTACGATTTTTATCTACTATTTTTATTCAATGGTGATGTTAGTATTATAGATTTTGTTCTTTTCTTGGCTCTAGGTCGTGTGTGCAACTATAGCATTCGGCATGGGAATCGATAAACCGGATGTTCGATTCGTTGTGCACCATTCATTGCCAAAGTCTGTTGAAGGGTATTTTCAGGAATCTGGTCGTGCAGGGCGCGATGGAAGAAAGGCACTCTGCATTCTGTATTATATGTACTCAGATATGCACAAAATCCGCAAGTATGTTTCATCTTCTCAAATTCCTGTCTTTTCCTGTCTCAGCATGGCTTTGTTGTTATGCATGACCAGCATTTACTTACACTTCTCTTCTCTAGCGTGATTTCTAGTTTGTACACACCTCCCCCTAAAAGCAGTCCATGCCCAGAGACACGTGCGATCGCATGTGCGCTTGTCCACACACATACAAAAGTCCCCAGCGCAAGCGAAAAGTACGCCGTGCCAACATCACTATGAACCGTGCAATCTTACATGCCATATAGGAACTTCGTTTTCGCGACTGCAACACTATGGACTGTTACCTTTTGCTTTCAAAGCTCTGCTCTATCCTGCTTTATCCTAAATGAGATATTTGACATGCTTCAACAACAAGAAACTCTGTATTTCGGATACACAAATATTGGGTCGCACGTAGAACTGCAAGTAACTAAGAGCAATCGCTCGTGCAGACAAGGGAGCACGTTTGGCCGTGCATGGACTTCTAAAAGACATATTTAATAATGTTGAGCCTACATTGCTGTTTAATGGTAGTTTCATTAGAAACAGGCCCACTCTAATTATTCTTGTTTTGCTCTACAGAATGATCGAGAGTGATTCCGAAACTACTCCTGAATCGAAAAAAGTTCACATGGATAACCTTTATCGAGTTGTGCAATATTGTGAGAATGTCACTGACTGCAGGAGAGCACAATTGCTCCATTATTTTGGCGAGACGACATTTGACGCAAAAGACTGTATTAATAACGAGCAGACCGTGTGCGACAATTGTGAATCGAGTGGTACCTGTACTGTGCGTGATTGTACTGCAATTTCAAAATTGATTGTCAAAGGTATCAAGGATGTTGTACATGGAGGAAATGGCAATAGAAGATCATCGCTTGAAAATAAATTGACAATGAATCATTTTATAGACATTTTCATGGTGAGTAGTACCTGTTGTCCTTCATTATGTTCTCACTCGTACATGATTCCCCTCTAGGTAGCACCCATCAACTATGTTGTTGTTGATTTGTTCTATAAACGTGGCTAGAAAATGGCAGATGGCCCCACCAACTGCGCTGCCACGAAATCTTCAATTATTATTTTCTCTCAAGATATTTCGAACAGTTTCAAAGGAAGTTTTTAAAAATATTTTGTAATGTTTATTGTACCTTCTTAAATGGATTATCCAACTGGAAATATGACTTTCAGTTATAGGAAAGCTTGGCATTGCTTTGCAGGAAATTTTTGAATTTTATTTTTGTTGCCAAGAAGAAATAATTCTTCCAAACTTCAACCTATGTCTATAGACATCCTTTTTATAGGTAAATAGTCTTTCTTGTTCGTCGATTAACAAGTGAGTATTAGTAGTTTTGAACTAAAAGTTTGCCCATACTGATTTTTGTAATATTGTTAATTATGGTTGGATAGTTTGCACTCCTCTATAGGTACTATTGCATATTAGCTATTCAACAAGTCAAATCAAAGTCCTTTCCTGCGCCCATTGGCGCACAGGGTGGCGCCTATGTCGGTTTCTATAGCCCTAGACCACGCGTCTGCAAATGCAGTGAAGACTACAGCGGGGGGATGGTCCACTGGTAGCTCCTCAAGTTTAACTTTCCTACTCCATTCTCATATGTCGAGCGCCAGATGAGAAGGCAATGAGGACCATTTTTAAAGTCTTTGGTATGACTCGGCCAGGGCTCGAACCCACGACCTACCGGTTGTGAGGCAGACGTTCTACCACTGGGTCATCACTCCGGTTAGCTATTCAACAGACCTAACTAAATTCCAGTTCGTTTTAATTTTTTTCTTCAACATTAAATTTTTTTTATCAAATCCAGGGCAGTGAGAAGAGCAAGTTCAAAGATGGTTGCCCCACATATAATGCTGCGCAATCTGAGGCGCCGAAGTTTTCAAGAAATGATGCTGAACGATTATTCCGTTTCCTACTCTTAAAAAACGTGGTGGAAGAGCAGCTTGTAACAGGGGCACATGACAATGTATTTGCTTACCTGAAGCTAGGACCAAAAGCAAAAGATATTGAAAATGGCGTAATGAAGGTAGGATGACAGTTTACTCACTTATAATACAAATTAACTTTTTTGATATAGATGGTCTGCACTCTATACTTTGCAATCCTATACTGGCTTTTCTCTTGCTTGCGTTTTTCGCTTTTAATAGTATCCCGTCAGTTACTTCTAAAATGTACAGTTTCGCTAGTTTATATCTTATGTGATTAGAAATTAATGGCTGTTAGCATTGCTCATCTTCCAAGGAAGGAATACATTTCTCCAGAGAAGAATGATCTTTTCTTCTGTCTTTGAAAAGCAATTAAATTGAAGGCTATTGGCTTTACTCACCTTCCAGGAACGTATACATCTTTCTGGAGGAGGATGATCTTATTCCTCTGTCTTAAGAAGGACAAGTACAATTTGGAATAGGCTGCTTGAGATCCTCTCTGGTTGTAGCCTCATTGATATGCAAGATATATGGCCATTCATTGTTTCAAAGCTGTTACATCTATAGTATATTACTTAAATACTTAGCAGAAATTGTTACTATTTATCTAGTTTTAGCCAAATCTGATTTGCTGGGTTCTGTAGACTGGAAGAGCCCAAAGTTATAGTTGGTAAAGGTCTATGTAACATATGATAAAATGACATATTTTATCTGTACCTAGAGCCGAAGATAAATCTTGAATGTATGCACTGGGCTTATAGAGGTTCATAAGCATTTTTGGGTGGGCTTATATTCGAGAGGTATTATATTCGGGGGGCCTAAATTCGGAGGTTCTTTTGGGTTAGCAGGTGACTTGTGTAAATCAAAAATTCACCATTCGGTGTCCATTCAGAGAGATTATTAACAACATTCAATATGTAAAACTACAGAAAAGGACGCAAGTAAATACAGAGGCTCTATATATGCTCTGTCCATGGTCATTCATTGTACACACAGAATCCAAAATATATACCCTGGGTTTGATTCGGGGAGGCTTATATTTTGAGGGATGTTTGAGTTAGTTTACAAAGGGGGGCTTATATTCGGTATGTTACAGCACTTGTTCTGCTAGCCCAGTTACCCACAATTACAGTTTTTCATTTCCTCCAGCTATTTTCTAGTGTATCATTTATGATTGAATTGCAATTGTGATAACGTTCCGTATTGGCTCATATTCAACTCCAAATGTAGTTTTCAGTAGTCCCTAAAATTCTACAGTAGATTTTACTCTTTTTTATAAGAATAAAGTGTATAAGAATATTGAGGCTCAAAATTACTAAAATTTAAGAATAGTTTTAAAATAATTCATAAGAAGACATGAGACATAAGAATTGTTTTGTATCCTAGTTATAATACTGCTGTCAGATGTACTTTCACATTATTGATACAAAACATAAGCTCTTGCTTCGTTTTGTGAAGTAGTAAAACATCTAGATTGGAATATATTCCTTAAAGTTTTAGGCGCAGTTCCACCTTTGGTATTTGAGAATGATTTAAGAATAATTCTAAGCTCAATATTAGAAAAATTTAAGAATTTTGAGGCTTGGAGAAAATTTAGGTATTTTTATAAAAAGGAGTGTAAAACATCAACAAAGATGGGAATATATTCCTTAGAATTTTAGGCGAAGTTACACATTTGGCATTTAAGAATAATTTAAGAATAACTCTAGGCTCAAAATTAGAAAAATTTTTAACACTAATTGTGGGTTGGTTTCATGACAATTGTATGAACTCTGTGGATAGTCCATTGATTTTTTACAAAAACAGTATCTGTGTTCTAGTATCTACCCCTTTTGAAATGGAGGAACATACTCTATATCCCAAGAACTCAGTCTAGGTACTTAAAGGACAATTTCTGATTAAACTTTTTGATTTTCTAGATCAGCTTAGCGATGTCCATAAAGCGAAAGGGAATGACTAATAAACGAAAGAGAGAAAAGGCTGACTCTACCTCAGGATCAGGAGAATTGTCAAGCCTGCAGAAGAAATGTTTTTATTCGCTGCTGGAAGAGAAAAGGAAAGAATTTGCACGGGCATATGGTTTTTCGAATCCAGAGAACATTTTGCAGTCCTCAACCATCGTCGCACTTTATCGCATCATGCCAACAAGTAGAGATGAGATGCTCAATATTGATGGTGTGACTGAAAATAAATTCACACAATTCGGAAATGAGTTCCTCGAGGTTAGTAAAATGTATACATTCTTCCTTGCACTTGATATTTTCATAATACAGCCTTCATACTGAACCTGGAAACCTGAAAATCTTAGAAAATTGGAAACTTTTGCGAAAAGTCAGGGAAAACTTGGAATAGTCAGAAAATTTTCTATAATTTTCATCCAAGTCAGGGAAAAGTTAGGGAAAACAAGTTATTTAGTCCACTTATTATTTTCATTCACTCTTAGCATTGTTGTGCACAAACTGGTTGTTCCATTTGTTATCAGTAAATGTGAACTTTAACACTCTGCATAATGCTATAGCTAGTATATGTACATTACCTACCTATAAAGTTCCGTTTTCTTTACCCATTTTTGTAAATGTGTGAAATCGGGGTTAGGGAAAAAGTGAGTGTTTCTGACAATCATTCAGGGGAAGTCAAGGAAATTTCAGGGAATTTTGGTATGAACCCTGTAATAGCAGATCTCTTCGGGAATGGATGTAAATAAGAAGTAAACCATGTCAGAACCTCAATCTGCATTTTAGAAAGTTTAGCTTTCAAGAAATGTTGAGCATTATTTCACAGCTGGTATTTTCAAAACCTCTTTTTAGATTACCAGAAAATACGCTGCTATGGCAAAAGAGTTCAAATCTGCACAGAAACCTAAGATGACGAATCTTGGGGACATTTCATCTCCATATTTTTGTGGGAATGACGATGCTCAAACCATGAATCAAAATAAAGGCGGCTTCAAGAAGAACTGGTCGAAGAGGTAGTGTGTGTTTCATATCTTGATTCCCTGTGCAATGTATTGATATAGAGTAGTCTTCTCTTTGTCCCCTGTGCGATGTAGTAGCATATTTTTCATGGAAGCCTTAGGCTGTAGGTCTTGAATAGCTCATCAACGAAGTTTAGCTTTCATTTAAAATTCTTTCTTTTAAGTGTACTACTGGTATGAGTGAAACTTAGCTTTGTGATAATGAGTAATTCTTGTACAATACTTTTCTTGTTTCGAACTTTGTTCATTATTGGCTATTTTGTCAAAAGCAAATCACATTAACGTGCTGGGGACAAGTAGCAAGGCTTCACGTGCCGTCCCTGATTTCGACTGATTGCTACACCACGCGCAACGCCCCCAAACCTGGGTGGTAAAAGGATAGCCCCTCGGCCCAAATATGGAGACCTTTAAAATCACATCTTTCAACGCTGAAGGAATCACACGTACCAAATGCGACATCCTCTCAAACCTACAAGTCGACATCCTATGTCTCTAAGAGACTCACAAGGACATGACACCCCGAAAGATACGAGGCATGCACCTGATTGTTCACCACGAACACCCAAAGCATGGAATTGCCATATACGCCCGAGACAAATCTATCATCATAGCATCTCTGGACTTGTCTTTCGAGGATATGGAGATACTAAGAGTTGAAATATCACAAATGTCCATCACGTCAGTTTACAAGCCTCCCACAAAACCATTTGCCTGGCCTCAAATTGTAAACCCTGACAACAGACCCATGATCACAATTGGCGACTTTAACAGCCACAGCACTTTATGGGGATATGACCAAAATGACAGCAATGGGGACATCGTGGAAAAGTGGCCAGCCTCCAATGACTATACTATCCTCCATAGCCCGAAGGACAAACCCACGTTCATGAGTGCACGCTGGAAAAAAGGCTACAATCCTGATTTAGCATTCACGATCCCAAAATCTCAACACAGACCTGTCACTGTGAGTACCAAACCAGCAGTAAAAGCCATGGAATCCAATCAAATTCCCCGTTTCAACTTCAGAAAGGCCAAGTGGGAAAACTTCACCAAGGACCTAGATAATAAGATCGCATCCATTGAAGCAGACCCAAAAAATTATGAGGCCTTCCAGAAGCTGGTATGGGAAGTAGCAAAGAAAAACATTCCAAGAGGTTGCAGAAAGCCATACATTCCATGCCTAAACAACGAGAGCAAAGAGATTTATGAGACGTACATTGACACATACAACAAAGACCCATTCAGCGACGAAACCATTCAACTAGGAGAAGATCTCATCTTACTACTATCGAGTGAAAGATTAGAACGATGGAAAGAATTGATTACCTCCACTGATTTGACTCATAACAGTAAAAAGGCCTGGAAAATCATAAAGAAACTAAACTCTGAAAAATGCACTCAGGCCAGAGTAGCTGCAGTCACCCCAGAACTAAGTGGCAAAACAATTATTACAGAATGGAAAACCACCCAACAAAGAAAAGGGATACCAAAAGAGACTGAAGATCAAAATGGACCAAGCCATTGTTGAATGTGATGACCAGTTCGAAAAATTCTCACTCTCAGAACTGAGAAGTGCTCTCACCTTTATGAAAACCGGAAGGCATGCGGCCTTGACGGGATTACAACAGAGATGATCCAACACTTTGGACCGACAAGCATGTCTTGGATCCTAAATCTTTTCAAAAAGTGTGCCAATACCAATAAAATACCAAAAGGATAGAGAAAAGCTAGAGTTGTGGCGCTGCTAAAACCCAGCAAAGACACAGCAACAAGTAAAAGCTACCGGCCCATCTCACTGCTTTGCATCTTATACAAACTGTATGAACGTATGATCATAGCCCGCATTGCACCCATAGTGGAAGAACAACTCACTCCAGACCAGACTGGATTCCAACCAGGACGTTCAACATGTGGCCAGCTTCTGAACCTTACTCAATATATATAAGACGGGTACGAAGGGAAACAGATCACAGGAACCGTCTGTGTTGACCTAACGGCAGCTTATGATACTGTGAACCACAAAACTCTTCTCCTAAAAGTGGCACAAATGATAAGGAATAAGAAGATTGTCTCTATCATACAGTCCCTGCTTGAAAATAGACGATTCTTCGTTGAGCTGGACGGACGAAAGAGCAGATGGCGGAACCAGAAGAATGGCCTACCACAAGGGTCAGTGCTCGCCCCTACTCTTTTTAATTTATATACTAATGACCAACCGGAATTCGACCACATCTGCCGATTCATCTATGCAGATGACATCTGTCTTTCAACGCAGTCAACATCTTTTACTACTATCGAAACGAGACTGACCGAGGCACTTGAAGGCCTAACTAACTATTACGCTAACAACTTTCTGAATGCCAACCCGGGGAAAACACAGGTGTGGGCCTTTCATCTGAACAACCACACCGCAGACAAACAACTCAATATCACCTGGAATGGCCAAGTCCTCGAAAATGACTGTTTCCCAAAATACCTGGGAGTGACCCTCGACCGAACCCTGTCGCTTGCAAAGCACGCACAAAATGTGAATGCAAAAGTTGCTCCTAGAAATATCATCCTTGGAAAGCTGGCGAACTCCACTTGGGGAGCAGATCCTAAAACATTGCGGACGACAGCTCTGGCTCTCAGCTACTCAACAGCCGAATATGCTTCACCTGTATGGGCTAGGTCATGCCATGCAAAAAAGATCGACCTTGAATTAAACAATGCGTGCCGAATAGTAACTGGACAGCTGAGACCTACACCACTGCCACTCCTATATAGAACAGCCGGGATCGCCCCACCTCAAACCCGGAGGGAGATACAGGCAAGGACGCATAAGCACTCGCAGGAGAACGACAAATGACACCTGATATTCGACCACAAATACCCCCAGAGCAGACTTAAATCCAGGAAAAGCTTCAGGACTGTGGAAAGTCTGGACCCTAATTTATCGGCATTCTGGCGTCTGAAAGCCTGGAACGAACTGGAAACCTACCCAAATGAGGCAATCCAGCCGCCAATTGAAGAATTACCGACTGGGACAGATCTTCAAAGAAAAGACTGGGTGTCGCTCAACAGAGCAAG
>OLMO02000294.1:8221473-8231746 GCA_900291935.2 Cassiopea xamachana | reverse complement strand
ATGCTCAATAAAACAGATAAATGACTGGAAAAATTAAAGTAATCATTTAATCAATCAAATGGTTGAGCAATGAGCTCTCTATGTACAATCTAAAGTACAAACTTATTACCATCAAGAGCACCCTTATAGTAGTTTGAATAGAAGGTATTAAGGGAAAATCTTCCTTGTGNATGCTCAATAAAACAGATAAATGACTGGAAAAATTAAAGTAATCATTTAATCAATCAAATGGTTGAGCAATGAGCTCTCTATGTACTTTGTAAGTTCCCCAGCAAGGCATGATATGCATGACACAGAATGGCTTTTCTGATAAATCATGATATACAATCTAAAGTACAAACTTATTACCATCAAGAGCACCCTTATAGTAGTTTGAATAGAAGGTATTAAGGGAAAATCTTCCTTGTGTTATAGATAGCTCCCTTACCATTAACATTATTAACATGACTTGCATCATCACCATTGTTTTCAACAGCAGTAGTCTTTGAATTTCTTTCATCATCCAGCATGACAATAACTGCCTTTCTAGTGACTACGGCATTATCTTCATCTTTTGTGAGGTCAATACTTTCTACTGTTGCATCTTATATTGAAAGAAAGGGTCAGATCAATGTCTTGATTCACAGATAAAGAGTCTAATTAAAGGAGAGGATGAATGTGGACAGAGATAAAAATCTTTCTTACAATTATCCATAAAATGGGAAAAAGAGTAGAGAATATTAATCAATGGATGCAACTACCTGATTTGTTGCACTTGTAAGTATCTGCATGTCTTGTGAGGAAAACTCTACAAAATTTAATTTTTCTGCATATATACACATACTGCATAAAGATAATATATAAAATACAATCTGTCTATTCATAAGAGAAGATATCATCTATTTGAATCTGAATTGGAAACAATTAGACCTCTGATGGCAATCAAAAGAGTCATACTGGCAAGAGTCAATTTTCATTAGTTATTAGCCCCATACATTAAATTGCATTACCTTCGCGCAGTATTTCCTTCACTCTTAGTACTGTGCATAAAGAAGGGCTCCTTTTCATTTCCAATTGAAACTCTTGTATAGTGTTTTTGTGATACTTCCCCTGTACTGTTTTCAGGTTTGTGATCCATATCAATTTTCCCTGCCTATTGAATAGACAAAGCTCTAACAATATTTTATAGATTCTGTCCTTTACTCTTATCAAAAATAAAAAGGTACTTCATAATGATAATGCACTGTTTTCATAAATGTATTTTAAGTATCTAGTTGGATCAAAATATTATGTATAATGTATTTTCAAAGTGATAATATGCTTAAAGGAGCTGAAATTCTGTAGGAAGTTAAAGAAGGGAAAGAAGGATAAGATAGCAAAAAGCTTTGTACTAGTGGCAAGTGTGAAATTGGTTACATCCTTTCTATTCAGGACCTAAACATTCACCTCTGCATCTTTAGTCGGAACCTCTACTAGTACTTTTTCTGTTCCCTGGCTGCTTGGTTTGTAGAATGTATATCTCCTGCAAAAAATGAGTTTAATTATAAGGTGCAAAAAGTTGGCACACCAGTCTACAATGCATGACAGTTTTTAACAAGTTCTTGTGCATGTAGAGCCACAGAAATGTTTGTATATGTGTGCAAGTGCATAGAAATGCTGTACAACCTTTGTGTGCACATGATATACCTTGCAGATTGGTTGGTGTGTAGGTATATCTATGACTACAGTTAGATGGAAAATAACCTCAGTTCAACTATCAGCTCTTGTATGGAGACATGTGTGATAACATGTATTAATGTCCACACATGTGCAAAATCCCCAGCATGAGCAAAAAAGTGCCCATGCAAACATCACTATCAACCATGCAATTGCATATGCCAAATAGCAACTTTGTTGTCACAACTGCAACATTGGTGATGGTCACTTTCTGCTTTCATAACTCTGCTTTGTCTTGTTTTACCATAAATGAGACATTTGGCATGCTTCAGCAAGAAAAAATTCTGTATTTTTGATACACAAATCTTGGATTGCATGTGCCATTCCAAATAAGTAAGAGCAATTGCTTGTGCAGACAATGATGCAGGTGTGAATTGATGCTCTTGCATCGATTTCTTCGGAGCATGGATGGACTCAGATATCATTTGTATCATGCCCAGATGAAGCCAGAAAGTCCAGACATTCAGTTACTAATGACAAGGTTGAGAGCAAAGCTGCAGCCCCAATCAATATTTTCATTTGAATGATAACACACCTTGCACAAACTGTAGAAATCAAATAATACCATTCTATGCATAAACATGGCAATTCATTGAATTTCACTGCTTGTGACTATAGTAAGGGCATTTTAAAGAGAGTTGACTACTGGGCCAAGCCTGTATTAGGGTACTATTTCATTCCTAACTAAACTCTGTCTTTATGCTTTTTGATTCCCACAAGCATCAAGAGTGAATATCAAGAAAAAAATTTTAGCTAGGATCATCAACAGTATCAGTGTCTTTAACATGGAAATGAAAAAATGTTCTTTATTATTTTGACTTTATTTCATTTTGACTTAGTCCATTGAGGTTAAAATATCAATTATTCCTTCATGGCTGGGACAAGCAAAGGGGCTCTCTGGGACAAATGTCCCACCAGTCAGTACCTTGAAAAATGCCCTTACTGTGTTGTCACTCTTCATTCTTGCTCAACCTCATTTCTACACTGAGATGTCTCTGATTCAAATTGCCCACTGACAAAGTAAAAGAAAGACCTTGCAAACCAACTCCAGTGTAAGTCTTCAAGATCTTTCTTTTACTTTATTCTTCTATATTCTGGTTTTCTAACCCCTTTCTAACTGACATTAAGAGGTCTGTTGGTGAAGAACATTTTCTCTGCTACCAGTTGCTGTCCCTAAGTGCATGGCAGTGTATTCTGTGCTTCCACTTTTAAAATCTTGAATACCCAAAACAAGGTCAGGGTTTTTCAGATTCCTTAAATATCCTTAAAAGGGAATTCAAATTTCTTGTCCATTTGGTAGTGGAAAGCTTCTGCATTGTTTTCCACAACTACATTTTATGACAAAGCTTCAGGTTCAGCCTTGTTCTTAATTTGTGCTAACTTTTCTACAAAAATTTCAGGCCTGTGTTCTTATAAAAAAGAGTGCACTTGTTTTCAGAATTTTCTAAGCAACACTTTAGACGCTTTTTGAAATATAGTTGAAGTAACTGGAATCAGATAATTCCTTAAAGTTACTTTAATCCTGGAATTCCTTAAAAAATTCCTTGTGACATCCTAAATTCCTTGATCTGAGAAAAATGCCTTGAAAGTGGAAAGATTACATGTAATTAACATATAATGTGTTTAAAATTCTGGTTGATGATTGAACTGAGTTTCCATAATGAAAACAAAGTAAACTAACATTGAAAAGGTATATATAGAATCGAGCGGCCTAAGAGTACCGGTATAACAAGCCTTATGTTGCTATCTTCACAAATGGACCAGCAGTCTTCCTACTCCTCTACGTAAGAGTTTTCGTTAAGAAACTGTAAGGAAAAGATAAAAATAAACGAAAAATGGCAATTTGTTACCTTTTCTGTTTTTCACCTTTATTTTCCAGTGCCAGTCGTTTCTCCATAATGCTTCAAAACCAAAGTTGCATTGCACATATGATAAGATACAGAAAAGTTGCTTATCATCTACTGGTACTAAGAACTATAGAAATGTCTTCCTTGCATATGTTTTGTGCGAATACAGATTTCGTTCACACAATGTGTGGCTCAACCTACTTGCACAAACGCCCTTCTTGACTGTTTGCGATGCATTCATTGATCAAATTTTGCGCTCTTATATGAATCTATGCCCACAGGGCTGCAAGATTAAAATTCTATATGCATTCACAATCTGAGGCTCAAAAATCCCTTAATGTCCATTGTTTCAAAAAAAAGTCCCAAGGTTAATTATTTGCAATGACGTCATTTACCCAATCAAGTTGTACTAAAATTAGCTGTGTGTCAGTCAGAGGCCAGGGGCACGTACACCTCTTGACAGCATTTTAAGGTGAGCCAAAACATCAAAAGATACTTCTTGTTGCTCTTAAAGCTCATGCGAGCGCTAAAAACTCTATGTGAGAAGGAGGGGCGACGCTAGAGACTAAAACAATATGGCAACAAACCTAGAAGACCCAAGTGCTGGGGGAATTGTTCCTCTTTTCGTATTGAAATGCCAATGTGGTGTCTCCTGGAAATTTCAGGGGTAACTACTAGCGTTGCATGACCCATTTTTTTGGGAGATAGAAAATAATAATTTACCGACAGAAGCGTTTCTTGTTTGTAAGAGTTCTTTATTTTTATGGGGTGTATTGATGCAAGAAAGGGCATTTTCAATACTCTTGACTATGTTATGGCAACAGATGCAGTCATTTACCGACAAAAGTCATTCAATCCAAATCTATCAACGAGATTACCGAAGGTTGGGGTGCTACAACCTTAGAGCCCCTGCTAGCTGAGCCTCTGGGGGCACCGCATAGCGCTATGGTTTTCAGGAACAGATCAGAGAAGAGTGTGGTGTACACGTTATGTGATGTAGTTGCACGTTAACTTAGATGCTGTTCATATAGCAGATTTATGTACTACGTGTTCAAGGTTATTTACTATGAGATTCTAAAGACCATCAGCGGAAAGATGACCTCTGTATCCAACTTCATATAATGATATCGGAGAACAGAAAGAGAGAAACATAAGAAACTTCTAACTTTGATTGCAAATATTACACTACAACATTAAACATCAATGTACAATGCTCGACATATCAACAAATCAATATCAAAATTGCCACAAAGTACATTATACCAGGGGCGTAGTGGGAATTTTTATGGGCAGGAAAACCCAGTTTATAAGGGCTCACTATATAACTTTGGGTCCTTACCCCACTCGTTTCTTCTATAAAATCTGATGCTACAAATGAGAAAGCTTAAAAGGGACATCCATAGCTTTGTCTACATGTTTGGTATTTATATTGTATTAAATTATATGTAATATTGTTATAGTAGTCTAGTGTATTTAATTGTTTGTAATAGTTTCTTAATGATGAATTGTATGTAGAGAATTTAAAATATGAAAACTGAAACTGGAACTGGATAAACGATGTCCGCACCTAAGGAAAGCGGGGGGGGACTTAACAAGAATGAGGACATAAACAAACATGGGGAGGGAGAGGGCTTAGTTGTAAGTGGACATCCTTTTTATCATCATCTTCTTCCGCCAAGGATTGAGAAATAAAGAAACCAACAAGAAATAAGTACAGTATGCGAATCTTTTTCAAAGAGCTTTTATTTGTTCACATTTTTGCAGCTCTTTAATTGTCTTCCAACTTAGTGTTCTCACCGACAGGGGGAGGGGGTTGTTAAGCAAAAAGCGGGTAGATATGGACAAGGGGTGGGAGAGGGCTGAAAACTGGCAGAAATATGCGGACATCTTTTATGGATAACCCCAAATGAAGACAATATTCAAAGGGCCAGCAAAAATTACTATTGGGCCTACTGGGAAATTTTCCAAGTCACAGTGGGCCACCATGACCTTGCATTATACCGTAAGCACAAATACTACAGAAAAACCTTCGCCTATTGAAAAGTTACCTGTATCAAACTAATCATGCTGTATTTTTGTAGGGAATTTCTAGGCACTCAGTATTAGCTCCATGGAAATCATCCTTACAATCAGGAAATAGAGTGAAGACTCAGATCAATAAATTAGTAATAAAAAGTGCATCCTGACTTGTCTTGGATAACCAAAGTCAGTATGCAAAAATCTTCATTTGAAAAAAGTTAGACATAGCACTGCTACTAACGTGACAATTACTATCAAAAGTACCATTTCCCGGTTTGAAAGAATAGTTTCAATTGTGACCCATCATACTGAGTTACAGTTAGCTAGACTCTTATAAGTACCAATGCTTAGCATGAATATAAGAATCTGCAAAAACACTTAGTCAATGCAATCCTAGCAGATCAAGCATTTTCGTAGCGTATTCCAGGAATTTGCATAGAACAACTGTTTGCATACATGCGCCAAGCAAAGGACGAACACAAGCTCATGCAATTCATAGAACATTTGAAGTAAAGTTGCTGCATTATACAAGATACATGTGATAATATATACTAGTTGGTGCACAATCACGCCCATTAACAAGTCCTGTTCCTGGAAGAGTACACGAGAAGAACTAACGTGCATACAACCCGTCAATCTCATTAGCATATTTCTTATGCACCTGAGGTCTTCGAAGTTTCAGAGTTGGTCCTAAAAGACAAATACAACAATCGTATTAAACGAAAGTCTGATAACAATTATCCTTATAATCAATGTCTATAAAAATATTGCGTAAAGAACTGAGCTTCCTTGTGTGAAGATACAAAAAGCACTGCAGCACTAGATCAGTGGACGAATGAAGAAATTTGATAGAGAGCAAATGTATGAAGAGTTCAGTGGTAGAATGAAGATGTTTAATAATGAATAAATGAGAGAATTGATCAATAATCATAAGATGAAGCAGGTACTAGTGCAGTCTCATACCGCCTCTATGTCTGCCATGTTGGCAATTACTAATTACATGGAGTGTGTGTGGGTATAATCGCACCATGTTTGGTCAATTTCATAATGGCCGATATGGAGGCGGTACAAAACTGCATTAGCGCCGATAATCATGCATACTCTAAACTGGGTTTGTTAATGCGCAGTTCCACACAAAATGTGTAGTTCTAATGAAAAAGCTGTGCAATTCAGAAGTTTATAATTTAGACGCCCAAGGGCTTAATAGTTTAAATAGCTGTAAAAATGGTAGATTTGGGTATGAAGTGATAGGCGAAGCACGAGCAGACGTGGAATTGCTAGAGGTAGTAGCATTTATCTACCCCTTTAATCTAAAAGCAGGCAGTCCAATCCTATCTGCAACCAGAATTTAATTCTTCAACACAGCATCGCTGGATTTTCTCTGCAGTTCTAAATTTCTCGTAAAAAATCCGACTTTAAAACCCATAATAAACGGAGGGACGTTAATTAATTTTGGCAAAGTTAAGACCCCCGCTTCTTATTTTGACACCCCCGTTTATCAATTTTGGCAATTTTGTAGTTGCTTCAAATGTGCGTATATCACTTTTAAGTAGATGTGAATGTAGGGATTGCATTAAAACTCAGTTACTCATCCTGTCTTATGTTTTGCTGTTTTTTGATGATGTTGGCATTACATGTCTAGACGTTGCTTTCTATATGCTCGCACATTTACCCACCCCCCCGCTTATTTTGAGCCCCCCGTTACATAATTTTTAAATTTGATAGATCCCCACTTATTGTGACACCCCGGTTGTTATGGGTTGTAGAGTAGAATGAACATATAAGAAGATGATTGAATAAATAATGACAAATAAAGACAAGTGATACAGAAAAGCTGCAACAATCGGATTTCTGAAACAGTAGGTAATGAGCCAGTTCATAAATAAATATAAATATCATCCATGAAAATAGCAAGCACGGTCGCCAAAAAAATAAACATTGCAAAGTAAAAGTAGATTTCCTACCAAGTTCACCGCCCGGAATTGAAAAATCAGATGCTAAGAGGTAGTACTTCTGTACCTGTTGAGAAAATATGGCAAACAGAAGCATAAATTACCAAATAAACTTGAGAAAGAATTCATATCAACTGCTATTCAGATAGGCAAAGTTTAAAATCGTTAGTTTCAGTTGTTAAATCGTGCCATTTTGCAATCAAGTATGGCCTACAAAATTACTTGAGCTTAAAGTGTTAAGATTCAGTATAATAGAAATATGGCTGCAGGTGATAAAAACAACTAGCAGACTATGAACCATTACTAAGGATACAAAGGTCGGCTTGTTTTCAAATTCAACCCACATCCTTTTGAAGTGAGCATATTGTGATAATCAGGGATGCAACCTTAGGGAATCAGGGGCGGACCCCCCTTGTCAACTCTGTTGAAGGTTTTGAGCAAATCAGCCCCCATTGAATGCTAATTTATTGAAATTTTTTCCACTTTGATCATAATTTGCAAAACCCATTTCAACATTTGTTTACAATACAAATAAAATGCTATAGCCTGGCACAAGTTTCGTGCTGAGTAGAATATCGAGGAATTAATTGGAGTTACTTTTACATGAGTCCTAAAGGATATGGCCTCCAAAATTCTGCTTTGAGTGTTTTCAACAATTTATCACTACATCCCTGCAACCGATGATACGTAGTTTCATTGCAAAACGCAATAGCGCCCTTACCTTTGCAGCATTTGAAACTGCATAGCTGTTTGCTTTCGCCAATCCAGCTTTAATAGCCTCATCTAGAGCGTCAGGTACTTTAGGAGAAAGCTCACTTGCTTTCGTTACCTCCAATCCATACTCTTTCAAGCAGGCGATTGCTTGTGGAGTAAGTTCGTCCGCTGGTTCACCACTGTCAGGATCTATAACGACCTGCCACATAAAGCAAATTTATATCTAAGTACAGTATTTCATCATGTGAGAGTTCTAATCAATTCAAGTACAGTATTTCATCATGTGAGAGTTCTAATCAATTCAATGTACATTTTATCCGTACCATAAGATTGCTTCGTCAAGCATTGTAGAATACTGAAAAATAACTGTAATAGGCAGAACTAAGAGGCTAGCCTCATGCACTATTTGAAAACTTAGGCAAGCATTTTAGGAAGGACATTGATTCTGGGTCATCAGAGGTATGGGGTGGCATGGGGAGTTACTTTATCTTCATTTTATCTCCCCAGTGCTGCTTCTAGTAGCCCCCATTTACTTTCATTCCAAGGTTCATACACATTTTGCCTAATACTTTTCCTGACTTTTCTAGACTTTTTTCTCGAAAGTAAAGCTATTTTTCCAGATTACATATCAGAAGGACATAATGTTTTTCCCGACCAACCGGTTTTACAAATGACGAGACTGATCCAACTTCCATAACTAAGTAATTGAACTCACTTTATCGATTCGGGCAAGAATATGACGTTATACTTAACTCACAACATGTAAACAAATAAAACCTGGTTTTCTTGTTTTGGCATGTATACACAATCTGTCGAGTTGTCTGTTTGGCACCAAAGAATTCATTTGCATGGATGATAAAAATTCCTGACTTTTTCCTAACTTTCTTCAACTTTCAATAAAATTTCTCGACATGTCCTGACTGTCCTTAAAACACAATTTTTACCCGATTTTTCCTAACCAAATGAGCCTTGCATGTGAGCATAATTGACCTATTACTACTCTAAGCACTGCTGAAGCAACTTAAATATAACAGTAGCGATTTTCAACAAAAATCATGGGACACCGGTGCTAAATTTGCCGAGTATTTTAGAAGTAGCCGAGTATTTTCCGAGTATGAGCTTTTCTATACGAAAAAGTCTACAAGAAAATTGAAGCGCTCGTGTTAGTGTTAGGGTAGGGGCCAGAAAAAAGTGGTTTTCTTATATAAAAACGCGGACTTAGCCTTTGATCAACTAATTATCTATTATTGAGTGGAGGAAAAACCTACAGTATAGTAAACTATAGCTCCATTTTCCATCCAGGCAAAATTAAATTATATTGTTTTTGCAGTTTCCATACAGTTACGTTAAAGTCTCAGAGTCACAAACCTTTGGAGTCAACAAAACTGAAAGGAACTTCTTTTTATCTCCAATCACCATTGTATTGCTTACGAAGGGCAGCTCAGCTTTAATGCGCTCTTCGATTGGAACTGGGGCAATATTCTCTCCGCCAGCGGTGATGATTAATTCTGGAAGGAAAATTTGGTATCATTGCAAACCCGCAGGCTATTGCAAGTAATTCATATCCAGCTGAAAATGTCCACTACTGTAATACTCAATTGACTCTAAATTGTTGAGCTCTTAAAAAACGCCTTAATTATAAATCATTTATCTTCTTGCAGTGGTTGAAATGGCTAGCAAAAGAATGATTAATCAACCTTGCGATCAAATGCAAACACTCTAATATGGCTTGATTTATCAAGAGCAATAAGAAATGCAAATTTATTATTAAAGAGATAAGAGCTAGTCCATTTTTAAAGTACGCAGGCAAACCAAAGCTACTAGTACCTTTAATTCTTCCAGTGATGTAGAGGAAACCATTCTGAAAATGTGCGAAAATCAGGCGTGACCATAACGATTAAGCACGAGTATTTTAAATTTTAGAATATAGGAAACTTGTCCACTAAGGCACTATTTTTGGATGTATGCATGTATGTAAGTGAATATATATATATATACATATATATATATATATATATATATATATATATATATATATATATATAT
>OLMO02000294.1:8166114-8192048 GCA_900291935.2 Cassiopea xamachana | reverse complement strand
CCCTTGACGAAGCTTGAGCCTCGCATTATTCTTACATCACTTGTAAATTTCAGTGAGTTTTTAGCCTCAATATTCTCAAACATCATTTTCCTATACAAAGAGTCTAACTTCCTTCATAATAAATCGGTGCTACTGTCCAATGTCTTGCTTCACTTAAAGTCTTTAGTACCATTCTAAGCTTGGCTCAGATGGTATTGGAAACAAAATTAATGATTAGTTGCTTCAACCAAGGTATACAGAAATGAGATGCACAGAAATTTTAATCTTCAAAAAGTAAGGTTGTAAACACGCATGGAAACTGAGATGCGTGAAAAATAAAAACACTTAAACCATTTGAAAAAGCGGATGAAGTTTTAGTTTCTATTATCAAGGGGCCTACTGCTGCAAAATTCATCAGTAATGGTAGCGAGCTTCTAAATAGCCGACCCCCAAGCTTCAGCTGTTGTTGAGAAGCATGAAGTTGAGAAGCTGATTCAGGCACGCACCTACAGGGGGCATGGAGGCAATGCCCCCAAACGAAAATTGTTGCTTGGTTTTTTCCCAACAGAATCATTGACCTGGAGATTACATGACAAAACAAGGCTTTTGCTCCTCCTAAGTGATTGCACAGGCAGATTTTGCCCTCCCCCCAGAGAATTCCCTCCAGCTACGTGCATGAGCTGATTTATAAACATAATTCTTCAGGCAATTTAAAATACAAAATTTTTGCAAGCTTAAAAAGTCTGCCCATCTCCATTTGGAATTCGAAGACCAATGCGCCCGGACATGCTCGACTTCGTCAAGTCTTAAATATCTACCGTCGACTGTAAAGCCAGTGTTGCTCCACAATCACGTTAAGGCCTAGCTGCAATCTGTGTCATCGATCACTTAAAGAAAGATAGTTGCTAAAGAAACAAGACTAACATAACAACGATTCAATAATTACAATGCAACTACAAAAAAGATATTGCGTTTACTGCCTTTTCTGAAATATATAAAGTATCAATATAGCTTTCTATTGCGATTAAAAAAATCTGTGTACAGACAATTAAAAAGATATACGACAGCCATTTAGAAAGGAAACATTTGAGGTTGCGTTTGAAGTGAGGTAGAGCTACAAAAAGGACTAAATTTATGGCATTTGCGCTTAATTCCCTGAAGGTCAGATAAAGGATCGGCATCGCACAATGCAAGTGTATTCTTATCCTATTAGTATATATGAATGTTGGATGAATTTAAATTTATGTAATTTGATAGTATCTTCTCATTGGTAGAACCTTGTCATAACCTAGAACTAACTTCATTCAAATACACACATGAATCACTCCTTGCGACTATCAAACAGTCATTATTTCTGAGGTCAAAGATAAGCTTCCAGTAACAATAAACGGCCATGCTGTCGGGTGATTCTATTGAAAATTGATTCTGGCAATTAGGCACACTACTAGAGCGAATATCTAATGGCTGATTCTAGGATTCAGCGCTATCGAACAGTAGTNTATATCGAGTTTGTAAGTGTTCCGTGGTTAAGTAGCCATTGCTGGAGAAACTCCCTAATATGAAAGGGAATCGAGTTTAATAAAAGGGAAGTCAACACAAAAAAGCAGAGGGGCACAGACAAAGAACCAGCGATATTTAACTGGTTGTAGTAAAGTTATACTAAATTTTATTGTTAAAACACATGGCAAGCACCTGCTTAAACCCAACAAGTCCAGTTGCCAAATATGTCACAACAGGCGAATTGCGACAGGTGGAAGCAGCACGGGCAAGACATCTGCAAAAACCTCAAAAAAATCACCACTCAAACTTTAAATTTTTATAGTGAGATAATAATTTCTATTATAATATGACCACACGTGAGTACATGGGGTAAATTTTGCTTTATACTAGAATACACAATTTTTTTTCTGCCGAGCTGCAATATTATTAAAGTGATTTTGAGCCTAGGATTATTCTTGACTTATTCTCAAGAACCAAACATATAACCTCACGTGAAAATCGAAGGAATGTATTCAAATATTTGTTGATGTTCTACTTTATCATACAACAAAACAAAAGAGGGCAAGCAACTAATATTGTATCGATAGTGCTAAATTTAATCTGAAAGCAGTATTACTGCTGGAATACAAAAAATTATAAGCCCTAATGAAGCTTGAGCCTTGCCCGTTTCAGCACTTTTTGAGCTGTAGTGTTCTAACAAAGTTATTTTAATAAAGCTATTCTTGAAAAAAGATGATGAAAAAAGATATGTAATGCTGTGTCCAAACCAAAAAGGTTTCTATTTGGGAATGTTAAACAAAATTTTTAATTATTAAATTTCAAATTTTCTAATTTTTAATTTAATTAAAAAATAAAGGAGTATCAGAAGATCTCTACAAGTGTAAAATATTACAATTGAAAATTCATAAAATTTTGAATTAAAAGTTCTTGCGACTACGAGTAAACGCATTTGATGCCAATAAATCAATTTATAACGTGCTGTTGTCTAACCTCTGAGTTGTCCTTCATCATTGAACTATCAGCTCTCTATGTGTAATTAAACGAACTCCTAGATGGAGTAAGCTTCACCATTACAACACCAGTGGGGTTGACAATTGCCTCAAAGCCTCCACTAAATGTTCCTAAGTCTTTTTTCTGATAAAGATCCCTCACTACTGCTTCTGTGTATGGAAAACCAACCTAATCAAAAGAAGACCTTCAAATAAATATATTTGGAACATTTTATAATCTTACACAGAGACAAATTTCAAAATTCATCAAAATCACAGCAAGCCAAGCTAAAGTTTTGCATTGCGTAAAAACGTGGCAAGAAAAGTCGATGTTCAATTGTGGACAAGCATCTGAACTTAAAACGGATAATATCGATTTATTATCGCATCTCAATGTAAGCATTACTCAAATTAAAATACCCAATCAAACGCTTGGTCCTCTGCACTGGTGTAATGTAAACACACAGCCCCGTAGGAATTAAGTACAATGGGGGGGGGGCGAATAAACAAAAACGGATGAATGAATGTAGTGTTGTATTAGCAACAATAGTTAGTAGGGGGTTTTAGTATGGCCTTAGAAAGCCTTTAAGCATAGTATGGCCTAAAAGCACATACTATAAAGAATTCTTCGGGGCCCCCCGGGGCTCATTTTGGTCGACGCCCTTAGTTTTTGAACTAAGTTGCCCTAAACTGCGTTTCGCCATTGGTCCTCTGTACTGTCTACTGTGCCTCACGCTGAGGTCAAAGTTGATAAGTTGGCACGTAAAAACCAACCTTCCATTGGCCTTAACCTGAAAGTGACCCTCCTCGGAAAACGATTAGGTAACCTTGATGTAGATAATGTTGGTGTTTGTGGTGTTGGCGGTGGCTGCGGCGGTGGTGGTGGCGGTGATTGTAATGATGATGATAATGGACATGATGCTAGAGGTGATGATGACGAAAATAACGACGACGTTGAATATGCTCTTATTTCAAATGTTACTAACATATTTGAGAAATTTTCTACACAGTGCAAGTGAGAACACAAGAAAACAATCATAAGGCTGAAATTTGACGTTGCTGAATATCATACTGTTAACTTTAGTATTAAAATACAACTGTAGACCATGCTTAGGAAGGTAATCTGCAGGTGACTACTTGGAAAAATACAATATAAACCAGAAGCTAAGACAGAAAATTTAAAAGATGCTACTGCGATGAAATATGATTAATATTTCAAGAAAATCCAAATCTTTACCACTCCGGCTAAAAAATATAGTATTAGCATTTCTCTCTACAGCAAAAGATACCATAACAGATAAATCACCACAAAATCAATAATTACGTGAATGAAATGTGTCATTTACCTGTTCAAATTTAAATGACAAAGATAAAGGGGATGTACTTCCAGTATTGAAGAGCACAACGGCTACTGCTTCATTGGATATGGTACGTGCCCATATCTGAGAACTGTTTGTCTATAAACAAAACGAGAATTGCATATGTAAAAGTATGATTTTGGGCTTGTTTTCGGCAGAACCAAAGAAATATGCAACGAAGATTGTTGCAAAATTGCTCAAACAGATTCTAGGAAATATCGAGAAGAGCTTACCATAGCAAATCTGCGTCCCATTTTCCCAAGTTTGTCTTGACTTACAGCAATTATTTCCCTAAAAATTGAAGCAAAACTTGAAACATAAAACAAAGAAGCACGAAGAAATATCCAAAATAAGTAAAGTTACGGTATATTCTCGAGTAAAGAAATTACAAACAATTACAAAAATATTGAAGAATAAAGGCCACGGTGACTTCATCATTAGGCTGTGCTTCCCAAAACATGTATAAAAACATCACTAGGAAACTATACGGAATACCTATGAATTGCTACCTAAGGTAGTAGAACGACCTGCATCGTCTACATCAGTGGCTCTTAATCTTTTTTGGACGTATTGAATCCCATAAGTTCCATACAGGCATTCATCGAACCCTTTTTACTTGAAAAAGTAAATTGTGCTTTCTTCTTCCGATTCAAAACACATGTATATAACTATAGACTGTATTAGTGCACAAACTGGCCAAGCAGAACGTGGCATCGTGAATCATACGAATACGAGTAGAGTGAACCAAACCACCGAACCCCTGAAACTGGCTCACTGAACCCTGGGGTCCGATCAAACCCAGGTTAAGGATCACTGGAATACATCATACAACAATCCCAAAGAAACATAGCAAACGTTAACATCTGTTGTCCAAAACAATATGAAAACAACAAAAGCATTAAAAAACAGTAATAAGGGAAACAAAATACAATTTTACACATTTTGTTTATAATATGAATAGAGTTAAACCTATTTAAAGTCACATATTTACAAGGTAGTGTTGATAGCTAACGAAAAGAAATGCTTTCATAGGGCCAATAGCTTGTTTGGCGGGAAGGGCTGCTTAAATTTGTGACAAGATAGCCCCCGAACAAATCGAGATTCGATAAAAAAAGCTTCTAGGATCAACAGACCACTTCTCTCATAATATGCTCTCTTTGTATGGAAGAGTATTTAAATTTATGAATTGATCCGGCGGAGGAACCAAGATAAGCCAAAACAGTAAGGCAAATCATTTGCCTAAAAATGGAAAACTCTTTAATCGTGGCTAAGTGCTGATTTGAAATTAATGCGAAAATAGGGCGCTCAAATAATCGAAAGTTTGCTGCACTTGCAGGGCAAAAATTCAGGTCTATTTCCCCAGTGACATAAGTAATGTTCCAAACCTGTTCAGAAGAATTTCCTTTTGCCATGGTTGCATCTTTCTTAGATCATTTGACATCAAAAGTGGCTGCAAGAGAAATAAACTAAACGATTGTTCAAAGCAATTTGATCTTTGATGTCACAACATGAACAAATCCCAGCACATCAGTTTGATAAGCCATCTTACAACCAGCCAAAAAGAATATATAGCGTTACGAATAATCGTCTCAGCTGCTTAAGAGCATCCTTTTCTAAGCGCAGACAAATCTTGAATTACATCGTTAATACTCTACTTAAACGCCAACACATAAGATCATCTTGATGTAATCTTTGCATAGCCTCAAAAAAACTTGTATTGAACCAACAACCAATACGTCCAAAATACAAATGAGGCCAGGGATGCTGATAAGAAATGAGAGAAGACTTTCAATGCGCTGCATTGAGCATTTCTTCTGATAACTTTATTGAAAGGGCAGAAGCCTGATTCAACAACACTCTTCAAACAGATACTTTTCCAAAGCAGTATAATTTTACACCCTATTTCTTGTGTACTGCCATACAGAAGAAAAGGACTTAGTTTATTTGATTCACACACAATTCATAAATCACTGACTTTACTTCGCACTTTTGTATGTCATATGAATAAAAAAAACATTGCATTCACTATATTGGAGTCTGCGCAAGCATGTATGAAGTAAATCCAATGAAGGTTCAAATAAGAGAGAAGATGTTTTGTATATGCATAACCAGGATCCTTTGAAATGTAGATGAAGAGCAATATGCCTCAATTGTGGAAAAAGAGCAATGTGTTCTAAAATCAGGGCAGGGCGTCCACTGAGTTAAAGTTGAAATTCCAGCCAAAGTTTCAGGAAAAAGTGACCTTTTTCCAGCCTTTTGGGCAGAAAAAGCACATTATTTTCCAGCCATACCATGAATTTTGGTATGAAATTCCAACCATTGAAAATGCTGTCTGACTATTATAACAAAACATTGAATGACCTTAAAATCTCCAATAAACTGGAACTTCCTATATAAACTTAATATCTTCCAGTAAACCAACCCTGGAGGGCAAGGATCTACCAACCACCCCTGGCAAAACAGGGAAACTTCCAACCCTGGGTCGACTTGGAAAAGGCCTGTCCCACATGATAAGGTCATTTTTCATCTAATCATGCTGTTCCAGCCTTTCCAGCCAAATCAGGAGAAAAACCTATGGCTTCCAGCTTTTCCAGCCAAACTCTGAAAAAGGCCCATTTTCCAGCTTTTCCAGCATTTCCAGCTGGAGTGGGCACCCTGTGGGGGGTGAAGGTAAAAAAGGAAACGATTTAGGGAATACATGTTTTCTATAGGGAACATGAGATTGAAATTAGGCAAACTTGCAAAACCTGTTTCAACTCATAAATGTTTTATCAAACTAGCAAGAAAATATAATGAGCATTCATTATATGCCACACAAAATTTAACCATCCTTTTTCTTTCATCCCAATTGTCTAATCTGGGTTGTTATTGTCATTGGAAGTCTTTAAATTTAAGAAACATTAAGGCTAGTTTTGATGAAATATTAAGATTAAGAAATATTTCTTATAAAAAATGTGTAGAACAGCTCCAGCACCAACAAAGAAAATAGTGCGAATATCAGATATTTTCAACATCATCATTGCTTCTCTCTACCTATCTGACACTGGGTGATGTAAAATACAACTCCCAAATAATACAGAAGTCTTCACAGATGAAGTAAATAATCATTTGTTTGTCACTTCATATACTCTCCTGTTTGCTTTCAACTTGATATCAAACTACAGACAAACAGGAATTGTGTACTTACTGCAGCAAGAATTGCCCATATTGCAAATTGAGCCTTGGACTGGTCCTCTGTGAGGGAGAAGTCACCAATGATTAACTGAAAAACAAAGAATTTTTCTCAACAAAAAAACTGAAGAACATAGAAATTGTTCAAATGCTGATATAGCTAACACTAATAGTCCCTTTCCATACAAAATTTGAAATCAAAGTAGCATTACTTTCTTTGACAGGACATGCTTTAACTATCAAGACAAATCCTTTTCCAACATTCCAAGAAGTTTGTAATGCAAAGATTGATTGAAAAAGACATCAAACACCATCCTATTAAAACAATTTGAAACAACAAATAAAACACCCATGAAAACTATAAGAGAGTGTGCATGGTTCGTGCAGGATTTTGAGATGCAATTTCAAGGGGTTTTCAAGGATTATTCAAAGACTAAAATAACATTTTCAAGGAGCTCTAAATTAATAGTCACAGCACATGTGTGAATACATAGGAAGCTCAAAATACCAAAAACGAGACATTTCTTGGCATATCACAGGATTTCCTTTATGATTTTCTTCAAAATTTCTTTTGGATATTTCTTTAAATCATTTTTTGTGTTGTGAAGGGCTGTGAACAAAGTAAAGTCAACATCCATGTATTTCAAGGATTTTGATTAATTGCCAAGGTAAAATCTTCATTTTCAAGAAGTTTCAAGTGCCCTTGAAATGGCATTTCAAATTCCAGCACTTCTCAAGCAGTTCAAGGACCTGCAAAGCCCTGTGTGCAGTAACGCAAACCTTACAACCCTCTTCTATATAAAACAGTGCAATTACTTGGTAAGGAAAAGAGAAAGGAAAATACCATGTCAGGATCATTAAAATGTCCAGGTCCTGCTGCTGCTATAAGTGTATCTTGGATTTCACCATAATGATTAATAATATTAATAACACTGCTCCATGAATCCTTCAATGAAATAAAATTCTAATACAATGAAAAGGCAATGGGTTATTCTGAACATCCCTTGGAGAAAGTCAATAAAGACTTTCTGAAAGGTGTGCTAATTAATAGCCTCTAACAAAAGCAATACCAATAAGATTAATTACTTTAAAAGGCAGGGCAATTGAAAAATCATATAAAAATACATAGTTGGGACTTAAGCAGTTACTTCAAGCTCTGGCAAAACCATTTAATTCATAAAGTTCATTGCTATAGATATACAAAAGAGACAAGGCATATAAAACACAGCAAAACAGTAATGGGATTGCAGAAAATCACAATAAAATATGGCATTACCAAAAGCAAATAAAGGACTACTTCATACTTGCATAGCTTTAAAAGGACACTTACAAAAAAACAAAGAATATCACTCTCCCAAAAGAATCATACTTAGTAATGAATGGTAGAGCAGAAGGCAGGTTATAAAACCATCTACTAACAAGTGGAAAATTGAAATGATATATGAAGCCAAAGTAATAAAACAAACTACCTCTTACAAGCAAAGTATAGAAATTATACACATGATTGCACTTTATAAAAACAACTAAAGTAAAACATGCAATGGGGAAAATAGGCATCACAGCAAAATAATCAAAACAAGAGATGTGATATAATAGTGTAAAACAGTTGTGAAATTGGGGGAGTTTGCATGATGAATAACAAGACAGCTTCCAGTACTTGAAATAGCTATGTTGACTTTCCTTGGAAAAGACAGCTAAAAATTTTACCATACACCATAAATGACTAAATAACCACCTAGTATTGAATAACTGCCCCAGGTAAAAGCAAATATAGCTATAAGCACCCCTGTCAAATAACCAACCTCTTTAAGCAAAAGGAAGGTCTCCTTCTCAATGATTTTAGTGGTGTAAGTGTGTTTAATAGAGTCTAACACAAAATAGGTATTCTACTGTAGCCATATAACTATGCTGCTCATTATAGATATCATTTAAAGAGTTGGATTCTTCAAAGGTCAAATCAAAATGAAAATATATATTTCTTTGTTTTGAAATTTCTTTCAAGAAATGCTGATTATGATAAAGTAGACATTGTAACAGCATATTATTGCCTTTTGGTCTATTTAAATTGAACAAAAAGAGTATTGCATGGTTGCGAACTTCTGTACTTGGTACCTGTTCTGAGCATTATTTAAAAATGCACCTGATGAAAAACCGCTCCTACTCAAATATCTGCCCCAGATCAAAGGTGAAATTCTGGATAAGTGTCACCAGGCAGTTATTTGGTCAATTACAATGAGTATATGACAAGGTTCATACAGCCTTTGTGGCAATAAGTTCCCTGTTTTGTTGTATAATTTGTACAGTTTTCCCTGACTAATACATATACACTTTCCTTTGATTTGATCTAAAATGCTATGGTTTACTCTGACTAAGTATCAAAAAGATTTCATATCTAAGAACTATTTTTGATACTTCATCAGAAAAAAATTTTCTGAGCATGCTCAAAATAAATCTATTCCAACAGACTTTTAGTTTCATCCTTTTACATCCTACTATTACATTAAAGTATCAATATTGCCATGTATCATATACAGTCATTAGTTGGGCTAAACAAATAATCAATAGAAATACATATTCCCTGATTTTGTCAGGAAAACCTAGACTTTTCCAGAATATAAGAAAAATTCCCTGATTTTCTATGATTCTCCCTGGTTTTCCCTGACTTTCCATAAAACGTAGCTTGCTCCACAAAAATCCTCAAGACCTACACATTAGTAGTCTATCTACCTGTATATCATTGTAATTTCTCCAAATATTGCAATACTTTGCAATAAGCTGGTAATCTGTCTTGATATGTCCTGATGTGTATGCTGGCCAGCTACATGAATACAATATTTTTCTGCGTGTGGCATTCAAGTAAAAGCCAAATGTCTCATATCCTTCTGCCATTTGATCAAGAGATGCATAGCAGCCATCAACTTTAAGCATATCAATACCCCATGATGCAAATGTCTGCAAAACAAAGGAAGATTGTCTAATTATTTGATTTCAATTATTTAATCCAGAATTATTTAATAAAATATCATGTTACTTTCTGATAGCTAAGAAAGTAAGTTGCAGTAACTAATCAGCATTGCCACTACTATTTCAAGGAAATTCCCTGATTTTCCCTGATATTTTCAACAAAATGATACTCACTTCCCCTGATTTTCCCTGATATTTTTACACCCATACTTATTTTTTTATCATTTCATTGGAGAGCCTTGAACCTACTTTTGGGCAGTTCAAATTTTTGGCTTCAAAACAAAATGGAACTGCACTTCAAAATGACTGCATGGAACAGAATGATACAAAAGAATAAAATTTGGCAACAATCACACTCAACTGGTTGCATGGCTGAGTAGGGAGAAAGTCACTGCTCTGAAATGAAACAATTAGAAACTTAAAAGTTCCCTGCTTTTCTAAAAATCTCTCATTTTCCCATGATTTTCCCTGATTGAAAATAAAATTCCCTGATTTTCTCTGAATTCCCTAATTTGGTAGCAACCCTGCTATTGCATTAAAACAAAATTATAAATATCTTGAAACAGCAAGTGAGTCTCATATCAGCTATCACACACTATTTTATCCACATCAAGAAATTATGATAACATATGTTCCTACTAAGTCTGTCATATGATGGCTACTTTCACTGAACTCTATTTACTACTGCACAATGTGAGCAAAAATCACTGATCTAAACAGTTTCAAATAGCAAAAAGGGTTTAAAACATTCAAATTGAAATAAAACCTGTGCATCTTTCTGCATATCAAAAATGCTGCCTGGGTAGCCACCACAAGTTTTTGTGCCAAAATCTAGATGAAAGAAAAATACTTTATGGTGCATAATACTCTAAGGGATACACCCAGACATTAACACAAGCCATTGGTGAGTAAGATAAGCTATAACTTCAAATTCCAATAGACTGAGTTGCTTCATAATGGTCTATTAATGGTAATAACTTGAAGATCTAATACCATTTATGAGGCAAAATGCTAAGAATGGAGGCACATATTGAATTATATGCTTGTGTGTAGAAAAAACTCTTAATTAATTAAAAACTAATAAACAGTTACTAAAATGAATCAATGGTTTCAAACCTGTGTAAATTCCAATTTTTAGTCCCAGTGAATGGATCTAAAAAGAAAAGAAAGAAGCAGAATAGCTAAGTGACTGGAACAGTGAAGAGAGAGTTCAAAAATTAATAGCTTTAGTCCAGACAGCAAACAATTTTTGTCTGCCCATTACTAAATGAGCAAGTGACAGTGCAGTAAACAGAAGCTGGTTCAGTAGCTATTGTAGCAAACAAAGATGAAATGACATCTTTAAGCACACTAGTGCATGTGGGCAGCTTCCATTGTTCTCAGCATGGGTAACAAAACTGTAAATAAAGAGGACATTGTAAGTAATGCTCATAGTGAGGACTCAGTGGCTGTCTCTTCTCACAACAAGCATTGACAAGAACATGTCATCATCATCATCATCATCAGCACCACCACCACCACCACCACCATCATCAGCCTGCCACGCCACTGCTGGCGGATGGTCTCCACATCTCTCTCCACTCATCACAGTTTTGGGCACTCTGGGACCACGTGCTGCCCGCCTTTTGCTCAATATCACCTCTCCATCTTCTCTTCGGTCTTCCTTTTCCTCTCTTCTTGTCCCATGGAGTCCATTCTGTTGTTTTCTTAGCCCATTTGTGGTTCGTCATTTGGGCAACATGTCCTGCCCACTTGCTTTTGGCTTCAATCATTTTCTCAATGACATCCTTCATCCCTGTTCTTGATCTTAAGTCTTTGTTCCTGATCTTATCTCTCCTCGTAACACCCAGCATTGATTACGAGGACAAGGACATGTATAGTGTCTATTTTGAATTATTTTAATCTGGATAAAAACAGAGCTACTGTGGCAACTGAAATAATGTCATCAAATTAGCAATCATTTGCAAACTAAATGTCCAACATACATAATCTGCAAGTGCTGCTATGCCATGTGGGAATCGTTCCTTGTCAGGAATTAGGTTACGTTCAGCATCTCTAGTCTTTTCAGGCCAGCAATCCTAAAATGAAAACCTCAGCAGATTATGATAAAAGGTACAGATATTGGTACTTGTGTTTACAACTCAGAGGTCTGTTCTTTTTTAAAAGCAATATGACATTGAAAGCTTGCCCTATTTTCTAATCTTTCTCAAAATTGCTAAATATAAAATTGTATTTGTTAAATATAAAACATAAAACCACAACTACTCTTAACTGGCTAATTATGAGGGGGGCTGGAATAAGCAAGGGGGCTTAAAACATCAGAAGAATTTAACAAACATGGGGAGTCAGAATAAGTGAAGTAGATAGAAGAAATGTTTTGAAATCTAAGATAATACTGATATAAATCCCTATGTTAATAAATCAGGTGTCTGTGGTCGTAAGGGTGTAAGCAGCACAAAAATATTGCAGACAGACAGGAAGATTTATTCAAAACATCTGTTTCGAACATGTTCTGAAAACTCTGAAAACATTTTGTACAAAAATGTACAAAAACTAATAAATGGGGGAGGTGCATCCTAATAAGAGTATGGGATTGGAGGTGGAAATTAGGCACTTAAGAGTATTAGATAACAATTGATAAGTTTGGAAGTTTCAGACAATCAAACCTAGAATGATGAATATCTTACACATCCATGATATGAAAACCTGACATGTCTTTGTAAAAAGAAACAGGGGCATTGCTTTCACTTACATCAATATTGACAAAAGTATAGCCTGCATCTTTGTAGCCATCAGCTACCAGCCTATCAGCCATATCTTTGAAGAGGACTTCACTAGACATGAAAGCATGTATACCAATTAGTGATAAATGATATATAACACAGCAAATTCAATGAGCTGTTGGAAAATACAGAGAAAGCAATAAACTTTCTATTGCAGGTAACTAGGCCTCAGGAAAGAAAGAACAAAGTTGCATGATAGATAGTTTAAGAACACAAAACAAATGATTACTACATTGTCTATGAACCAGCTTACCTTGCTTATAATTCAAGCCATAGTTAAATATGTTCAAACAGATGTACTTTACATGTTTGAAGAGCAATTGTTTCATATGCTATGTCTGATTCACTTATATAATCAAATTGCAATAATTTTATGGAACAGTGTAGATGAGGCAAGAATAGAATTAAGTTGATAAATAAGGCTATTTACTTTAATAAAAAAATGAATTACTATGAGCAACCTAAAGTCAAAAGGGATAATGTTATTGAAAGTACAACATTTACAATTTTGACAAAAAAGCCTTCAAAATTGGAATCAAACTAGCTTCTTCCTGACTACAATAATTGCTACAATTTGCAAGTCCATAATCATTGTCTACATAATCTGTGGTCCTAAATACCAGCAACAATCATTGTAAATACTTTCTCTTACCTGATACAGTCATTGGGTGATTTCTTACAATCAGTGTTGCATCTAAACCTCTCCCATGCCAACCAGCCCACTGTGTCAAAAGATAGATGTTTAACTCTATAATCAGTTGTTTTTCCATACTGTAAAAAGGGTGAGGATGCGTCTCTTTTTTCTTTTCCCCTTCAAGCCAGGCTTGTAGTTCTTGGGGGCTTAGGGGGAACAGCCCTCCTTGCTAAATCCATTTCATGGGAGGTTTGGGGGACAAAATTTCCTCCCTTATAAAACTAAGTTCAATGAAATATTAAGGAATTAAATGGAGTTACTTTGCACTCTCCCTTCGATTAGTCTATCTATTGAGAGGGCTCCTCCTTTAAGAAATTCCTGCATGCAAATCTTCTCCAATAATATCTTTTTGTGTTTTAAATCCTCTTTCTTTCTCTGTTAATTTAAATTATATATTTACATAGTCTATTGCTTGTTGGAATTTTAAAAATGAAATAGCAAAACGAAAATGCACATCATACGAATTTACATAGAGTGCATATCTACAGTGGGAAATAAGACAATGTCATATGCACACAAACTTGGTAACAAGCTGGAACTATAGGCCTAACTCACATTGCATAATACTATACTTACTTGGAGGAGTCAATGCAAGCCCATTATCAAGTCCCGAGCAAAGCTGGGCTCCGAGAGACAATACAAGCAAACAGTAAGAGAGCATTATCCTTCCTGGTTCCCCTTGTTCTGTCACAAGGCCCAACTGTCACAAGGCCTAACTTATGATTCCTGCATATGATCAAGTTTGTGCCTCCGCAGCTTTATACCTCGCGGGATCCCAGGATGTTCTAGAGTTCAAATTCTCGGGGTGCGAGTTGGGATTGGAATAAATGGTGGGGTTGGAAAATAAAAGCCATTTAATTTTGCTATGATGTGCCGTTGTACACTCACACACAATTCATCCAGTCAATTCAAATCTTAGAATAAAGCACAAAACACTTGGGTATGATCACCAAGGGATTTCAGAAGCCCTAGAGAGGCCTCCTACAATTGAAGTGAAAAGAAAAATTTTAAGAGCTGGGAATTACTGATGATCTTACGTTATAAGGCCCCTAGACATTGAAGCATTGGGATTTATAAGCAGTGGCATAGCCAGGGGGACAAAGGGGCAGTTACCGCCAATGATAAAAGTTGTGTCCAAGAAACACTCAAATATGCAATAAAATTGATACATTTGAAGGTAGCTTTGAACTAGCAAGTACAACTGCTCTATTCTATCTAGAAAAGGGTGTATCTTCATGTCCAAAAAGGGTTTCCCTAATATTTAAAAGGTATGGTCAGAAAAGTTGTCCAAGGGGCTCCATAACCCTGACCTACATCACCCTTTCCTTCTCCATAGCAGGCAGTACTTCAACACTGGCTATGATGATAAGGCTGTGTCCCCTTACCCCCTAGTTACTGCCTAGCTACCTCCTCAAGGTCCACACCACTATACCTCTCNAGTTGTCCAAGGGGCTCCATAACCCTGACCTACATCACCCTTTCCTTCTCCATAGCAGGCAGTACTTCAACACTGGCTATGATAAGGCTGTGTCCCCTTACCCCCTAGTTACTGCCTAGCTACCTCCTCAAGGTCCACACCACTTTACCTCTCTGTTCTAACCCCACCCTGTTTCGATTCCCTCCCAAAGATGTGACCCTGCCTATACCATTGTTTATGAGGTCTCCAGACCTTATGGACCTGAAGTAACTTGCCTTGTCTACTCCACAATTCTTGTCAACTCTGCAAATGGGGCTTGGAAAATATTTCAAAAACTAACAATCAGCAGAAGGGCATGGCGATTATTTGGTAATCAAGAGTAATTTATCATTGACAGCTAGACATTTTTAATGATACTTTCTACTTACTACAATGTAGATAGCAGAATTGGTGGTATAGTTCAAAGCTGAACAAGCATAGCACCACTATGCCTTTCAAAATAGCTTGCCTTTACTGCTACACTACCTACTGAAAGATGGGCTGAGAAATTGAATACAAGTATGCAACAACAGCAATGTTATGAAGCGCTGTTTGCTGTAAACCTTTCTATACCTTTTGTCTAACATACAAACATACCAATTAAATTCCATGAAAGTATGAAAATCTACAATTTTGACCAGGTAAACCACCAGGCCAAGCTAAACTACCTTCATCCTACCCAGGACACATAATTTAAGAGAATCACATCACCCCCAATAATCCTATGCAATTTGGAGACTTAACTAAGAATGACTTTACTGAAGTGATACTTGCTCAACTTGTCATTTGAGCACCAAGTTGTGCCTTGTATTCCTGTAGGGAGTACTTCCTTTACTACTATATTCTGCTCTGGGAGCTTCAACTAATATAGTAGTCAACATGAAATACAAGACAGGATACATCAAATGGCAAAAACATATAATATACTATTATACATAATTTTCTGGAATTTTTGGATTTCAGTTCAGCACTAGAAAAATATAATAGATATTTAACTGTATCATAGAATAAAAAATTAAGTGAAAAGCTGGAGGAAATTGATGGAACAACATCAGTAATCAAAGAAAACGTCTCAAAATAGCTGAAAAAGACCCTTTTTACTTCTCACAAATCTATGCTAGTAAGTGGCATCACAAATGTGCAGCACGAGATAATTCAGTAATACCATTTTCATGATATTGATATGCCAAAGTACCCAATTATTGTTCCCTCTATATCAAAGTATAAATTAGTACAAGGTTAAGCTCTGTCAGAAAACAAAATGTTTTTTGATGTTGCCAAAAGCATCAATATAGTCCCAATACTGTTGTGAACACATTTATGCTGATACAAAACTAGAAATCTTGAATTCAATCTGACTGAAATTATTCTGCTCTTGCTTCAGATTCCCCTTCAGAATCTAGAGCAGTAGCAAATTGAGTCATTGAGCTTGGTTCTGGAGCAACTGTTTCCTCTGTCTCTGCTTCCAAAAAGCTTGGATCAATTGCACTGTATCGTGTTCTATTGAATTGCCTCAAGTGTATCTAAAAAGAAAATGGTCAGAAAATAATATTCCCTGGGAGACAGAATAAGAAAAAGAGAGCATACTAAACAGAAGAAGATAGGCATAGATGTTAGAAATCTTGAATGAATGAATGCAATGTAAATATCTCAATCTCGAATAAAACACAACATCATAACATAAACGGCCTAACAGTGATACATATGAAAAACGTGGCTAGCACAAGGAGGTTGTGTGACCAGATACAACAATAAAAAACAGTAAAACAATAGAAAATTGTGTTGGTATCATAACTAGTCCAATAATAGAAGCAGATAGACTGAGAGGCAGACAGACAAACAGAAAGGCTGACACATTATATCATTTTAATGCTGTGAAAACAATTTTACTTCTGTTATGCTTAATCCTAGATATGAACCATCAATAGATCCTGGCTCAAATGCAGATTTAGGACTGATATAGGAACTAAGAAAACATTCCACATTGAGTTAATTTGTTGAACTAGTAAAATTTTCAGGAATCGATCAAATCTGAGATATAGTAGCAATCATAAAAATGCTGAAAATGAGATACTTAATTGAACAAAGGAACACTTGCAATATATAATCTGCATCAGCAATAGAGAACCAAAACATAAGCAAGGTATTTTGTGGGATTTTAGTGAAAAGATGGAGCAATTCTGTAAAGAGTTTAGGACCAGACCTCATTTTTGGCATGAAATATTAAACATTTTTATTTAAAATGCCCTCAAAATGTCATAAATCAAATCAACTGTTGCAATTACCTGTATATGAAGGTTCACTTCAGCACTTCGGCATAAGTAAGGAAAGTTGCCTCCAGTTTTCAAATGAGCTCGTTTTGCATTTGGATAGAATTTATAAACTTCTTCTTTTACTGGATCCGAGATGGCACAACGATCAAAGACCTAAATGCATGAGAGAACAACTGATAAACAATGATATGAAGGAGTGTGAATCAACAAGAGGAAAACAGTAATTGCTTCAGCATCAGCCATGACAATGCGATAAGAACTCAAGTAAATATGCCTCCATACACTAGATTTGCTGTGAATCTGAGTTTGTATTTCTTAAACTTGTTCTACAGGTACAGTAAATTCACTTCTTATTTTGCAATTCCACAATACACTCAAAACCACACAATCTGAAAACTCAACAAGCAACTCAATATACCTGTGCATCAAAAAGATCATCTTCCACTGCTTTAATAACAGAACTGTTATCACATGTAAAGGAAGCTCTAGGAAGAAGAAATCAATTTCACCTACATCTAAGATTGTGACTGTGATATCCCTCAGCTTTTGAGGCTCCACATAAGCATCCATGCAATTTAATGTCAGCCTTGAGGCTATCTCATTTCTTCCTAAACTGTCAAGCTGTGAAAGTACAAAAGTAATCATCAAAATAAGAAAATAGGCAATTCCATACTTGTGACACGTACACTGGCATTACAACAATGCAGCAAATACATTGCTATGTAGATGCAAAGTTCTGTCAAAATAACAATGACTAATGAAGAGAGCAATCAAAAAAATGCTTTACTTTTTCTACGAGAAAATCAACAGAGTCTGCTATATCAGGGTCAACCGCTTCTGATTCCAAATTATCCATAATCATTTTCTTCAACAAAAAGCCAGGGAGAAGCCAATATCTACATGTAGAAAAAACAGTCACTCTTAAATGTTTATGAATTTTAGGAATGACCTATTCAGTTACAATGTGCTGCCCAGGAGGCAACTTTTGACGATTTACATTGTATCAGTTGAGAATAGTCATAAAATTGGTGGTGAATTTAGCATATGAAAAGCATGACTGCTAAAGATTTTGAGTAATAGTAATTATAGCTTACAGGTTTGATGAAAGTGTTTGCTGGAACACTGTTGTATCAACAAATGAGTTGCAAAGAATTACTGAATGCACTCTGGGGCTTCTAAAGGTGTGTTCTGAAAACTTTTGTGCCAAGAATCCTCCAAGAGATGCACCAAATATATGCACCTTTGATAAAAACAAAACTGTGGTCAGCACTGGGGAATAGCTTAGGTCATGAAACAAGGAAGGGGCTATCTCTAAATAAAAACAAACAAACTGATAAAAATAGGCAAGGGCTCAATGCAGGCATACAAATCTAGCTCTTTTTATAGCTGATAAACTGGAGGCCTCTTTTATGGCAAAATTAATTCTTTGACTTGGATGTGCTTCTATAGCCAACAAATTTTATTCATCAAAAACATTTTTAGGAATACTGACTATTCCAATCAACTACCACAACAACAATTATTCTTTTGCCTTACCTTGTCAAGATCAAAATGGTCAAGAAGTTTTCTAAAGCCTTCTGACCAAGCTTGGTGAGTCCAATACACAGGATATTCCAACTAAAGTAGAAGCAATACAACAAATAAGATATTTCAGATGCAATGTTGCAAAATAAATTCAAAAAATTTCTAATTCATAGCAATTCATATTCATGCAATACTACAAAATCAATCTTACAGTAGGCTACTTACAAGGAGATACTAGTTTTCAAAAAAATGTGGATGTTTAACAATAAATTTCAAATAATTACGTGGTGAAATTATGCATGCTATAAATCTATTTGCAATTACTTGTACTTGTATTGTGAAGTACTTACTCATACTGTAGAAATGAGTAGTATTTCCATGCAGTGAAGGATATATCAGTTATCCCCAAATACAAAAAATATTGAGACAAAACACTTTGCTTCCAATATTTTTCTATACGGGTCCATGCAGGACTTTGATAAGCAAATTCACAGAGTTCTCAAGGACTTTTCGACAAATGGGACAAAAATTTCCAAGGAGTTTTAAATTAATAGACCTTGAATAAACAGGAAGCCCTAAATATCGAAAACAAGAAATTTCTTGGCATATCATGAGCTTACTTCCACAATCTTCTTTAAATTTTATTTTTGAATATTTCTTTTAATTATGTTTTGCACTGTTTATTGCTGTCAACATAGTAAATAGTAAGCATTTAAAAATTCCAAGGAGTATGATCAATTTTCAAGGAAAAAATCTCACACTCCTTGAAATTTCAAGTGCCCTTGAAAATAGATTTCAAATTCCAGCACTTTTCAAGGAGTTCAAGGACCTGCACAAGCCCTGATATAGCTTCCAATTGGCCAACAGTCTTAAAACATCATTAAATCACAAAAAGCAAATAACAAACAAATACATACAGACATGACTCTGTAACCAAGACTGGACAAAGCCAACAACTGCTTGAAGAAAACATCAGCTGTACCACTTACAGGTGGAAGAAAAACCAATGGACATCTAACAGTCTTTGGACCAGCATCATATACAACCCATACTTTGTCTTCCTCATCATTGCTTTCAACAACCACCTGCAAACAGAAAGTAAAATAATAAAGAATAAAGCAACAATACAAGACAATCATCTAAAAATATGGGGGCCATTTTATGAGCCAAAAGTTCTTCTAGGTGCTCACCATATATTACCTGAATCCTGTAATCATTAAATGGTATTGTTTCATTGATGCAAAGTTTAAGGCAGAAAAGCTTTAAGCAACAGGCATGCACAATTTGGGCCACTATCATTTGGTAGCTGCTGGAAAATAGTGCTGAAAATCCACAGTGATAAGAGTGTCTACCAAATGTGATTTTTTACATGAGCCTTCACCAAATCAGCGGCTGAACCCCAAATTTCTACTGCAGCCATCTTTACATAAAGAATACCAGTCACAGCTGATAGATCTGATCCTTAGCAATACCTTATGTTTTTCATCAATTATGGCAACATTTTGGGCAAAGGAGCTCTCTATTCTAGCAACACTTCACATTTCCAATAATGGGTAGGACTGCAGAGTGTCACACATTTCACCAAGATCTTATGTAGGCAGAATGTATAATTAAGGTCTGGAAATGTGCAGTTGAAAACTATGTAAGTCAAAAGTAAACATTGACACAACAACAACACAGTTCTATGCTATGATAAATTTTCCAATCTGAGCTGTAGCCAAATAAACTTCAATATAAATATGAAGTCTGAACTCAAACTTGCAGGCTGCAATTTTCCTACCAGTGATCAAACATGTGAACTTATAACTGAGCTTTCCATATGTATACTCTGACACACCTACTGGACACTCGACCACGCCTAATTTAAGGGATGTAAATGACTTTGATGAAAAATATCTCGTGAGTGCAGATACCAACTCTGCCATCAGGACGATGGCATCCCCCCTTTTCCTTCCAATAAACAGAGCAACATTGTCACCTTTTGCTGCGGAACCGTACACCTAAAGCTTTGGTATTCCTGTGACTCCTTAATGGCACTTGGCTCACTTGGCATCATCATCATGGTAATGCATATATTTTGAAACTCTGATGCAAAGTAGATCTTAACGCTTCCTGGCTTGGATGACCTTTGAAACGGCTGGTCCTGCGGTCAGGCCTTCAACACTTGCTCTCTTCAAAGATCTAAATAGCAGCTGCAACTGACAGAGTATTACTCTCTCCTATTGACTGTATATTCCCTTCTTCCTCATAATATCGACAAGGAGCACACAAATGTTAGGCAAATAACAATGTATTGCTACAGTTCTCGTAGTCCTTTCTCCTTCTTGGACATTCCATTGAACTATCGTTACCAGGCCCTTTTCCATGAAAACATTCTAAATTATCTCTATTCACCACACCCCTTCTTACTTCAGAATGTACCCACTTTGGCCTGCATGGCAGATAGAAATTATCACTGTAAACAATAAATGAATAGCTGCTTTCCATCAGTAAACTTACATCAATACTTATTTTCTATAAGAAATTGATGAACTAATTTCACACGACGCAGAGAATACACACTTTTTTAGAAGAATAAAGTTTATAAGAATAATCAGACTTAAAATCCCAGACATTTAAGAATAATGCAAAACTCAAGCTTCATCAAGACAAAGACTTACTTTTGTCTTGATAATAACACTGCTTTTTTTGTTTACTTTATTTTGAGTAGGCTGTTATACCTAGCTTTTTCAGCTAATTTAGGCCACTATGCAAGCCGCATCCAGGCATGGCACCCCTAGTTTAACGTCCCTTTCGAAGGACGGCGGAGTGAGCTGGTTTGGTCGTTCATCTGTAGGTCGCCCATCCAGTTTCTGACCGTACACAGCCATGCTTAAAATCAGTTAAGCTAATGGAACTGGCTGGGCTGCTTGGCCACTCACCCTGCTTTCAGATGTACTTTCACATTATTGATACAAAACACACTCTTGCTTAGTTTTATGATGTAGAAAAGCATCAACAAAGATTGGAATATACGCCTAAAAATTTAGGAAAAATCACACCTTTGGTGCTTAAGAATAATTCTAGGCTCAGAATCAGAAAATTTAAAAATATTACGGCTCGCCAAAAAGTTAGGTATTTTTATAGGAAAAGTATATTGGAAATTGATTCTTGTTGCATATCCTTTTAGCAACAAAGGGGTTGTATTTGCCAGCAATTACACAAAAATACACTCTGTCACACATTCTACTTTAGTCCCCTGTCTTCTAGCGAGAAACCAAGGCTATCGGTGCAGGGCTGAAACAGCGATATGCTTATTGAAAGCGTCACGCTCCCCTAATACTTCTGAAATTGCAAGAAAGTTGGCCAAGTTGGTCAAAAAGTCGGCCATGCTACAAGAGAGTTGGCCAGTGATTTCCATGACCTTCTTTTTTAGAAACTGTAGTTGGTCAGATGGTCAAAACAGCCCCCCCCCCTAATGGAAAGTGTCTCGGCACATGCCTGGGCTGAAATTGGCCAAACGATGAGCGCCAGTGATGCAAAAACAATGGAATGTTCCCAAGAGTGCGTTGCAAAAAACAGAAAAACTAATAGAGAAAAGTCATTGGTATAGGTGTATGGCCATGATATCAAATATTACAATTTTATATTATCTACTAGATTAAAATATTACTAACATCATATACGTAGAGGCGTAGAGCACAGGGTCCAATTACCCACTTTAACGAATTGGTATGTAAATTACCCCGTTTCACCTTACATCTTTTTGCATGCGAGGGTTCCCATGAATGTATGAGCCCCCGATTATTGACTGCCTCCTACGTCCCTGATAAACATTCAATTAATTTGGCCACATGCAAGAATATTGACCAGTAGCAGATATTAAGGGGGCAAGGGGGCAAAATGCCCCCCAGGTGCCATCAAGTGGGCAAATTCTCGGCAAAAGTACTAAAACCAAAGGCCAAATACATGACTCTTAATGAGAAAATCACATTCTTGCTTGTGCCTAAATTTTCTTGTAAACCTTGAGAAACAAGTGTAGTCGACAAATATTCCCAAGTATTTCTCAAGCACATGTGGTTCTTCTAAAATGCTCGGGAAATTCAGCTCCTTTGCCTCCCCCCTGATTTGTCTTGAAAAACCGCTACTTATATTGACTAGTTTTGCTGCCCCTCGATTGCAACGCTTACCACAAAACAATACCAAGCCTCCCGTATGAAAAGCATATGGGAAGCTAGCGTGCAACATTTGGGCTTAATCTTATGGGAAACCATCTTTCAAGGAAGCTGTAGCTGAGCCAACAGATTCAAAAGGTATACCTCAGCTTGCACACATATTGCAGTAACTTCACTTTGCAGAAAGTAGTCCCACTAAACGGTTTTGCATGCACTACAGTAACTACTCTTCTTTTGCAATATAATTGCTCCTCTTAAGTGAAAACAAACCAAGGCTTTGGCGAAAACATAGTAAAAAAACTTGCTTTACAAACAAACAAATTTCGAGAGCTATATAAAATTCTAATGGGCAGGCAAAAGTTAAAGTTGCATGCATCCTGAACAGCGGTGTAGAAGTGGGGGGGGGCAGGCGCAGCCCCCCAAACTGTAAATTTTTTGGAGATAGGAGCATAGAAGAATCATTATCCTGTTGTAAAAGGCTATTTTAGATTTGAAAAGATGTGGAAGAATTGTTAGTTCACACGATATAGGGTAATAAAAATACATTTAATGGGCGACAGTATTTTCTTATATAACTACGTGGTTTAACCTCGAAGTTTCTTATAAAGCTACATGCAAGAAAAGAGCCCTCCCGATAGCTATCAATAGAGTTCCCTAGCTATCAATTTACTTCTACACCACTGATCTCAATATACATTAGTCTTCAAGTCATAAAAAAGGACGGGTGCGAAGGAGGGACATCGTCTTTTATATACCGCTATAGGAAAAGAAAGTATAAAAAACTTGACTCTGAAAAAAAAACCAAAAGCCCGATTTTTATCACAAACTAACATTCAAAGAGTTGATTGCAACTTCAGAACTTCCACATAGAGTAAAACTATTTGCTTTCAAGAAGGAGTCAATATGATGAATGTCTAATAAATTTTGAATCTTACTTTGTACTACCTTTCAATTACAAAAAATTCTGTTGGCATTATGATGAATTAAAACGGAAAAAGATTAAAAAAGAAATGCAGAAATAAATTACTATAATTTCTATACTGTATAAAATCACTCAACCTTCAACAGGTGTTCTAGTGTAGATAAAAAATGCCTTCACAAGGACATCATGGTCGATTCCTCATTTGAATTAGGCTATAGAAGGGTTAGTGTTTCTAGCTGTCATACAGAGCCAGTGAAGAGAAGGGAGATAAATTGAATATAGAATTTCATTCTAATAATCTTACATCACGATGGTCTGTCATATTAATATAGTTGCTGATATATGACAACTTCATTGGTTAATCCGTATTGAGGGGGGGGGGTTGGGGGGAAATGATACTTTGATCAATGGAAAAACTTACACATTGCAAAACANGCAAAACAATACGCTAGGCTGCTTATGAGCATGCCAATTGAGACTGTAAACATAGTGCTTTGCTAAAGGTAAAATTTATACTATACGCATAAAAAGTGGGTTTTAAGAACTTTAAAAATATAGCAAGAGGTTCGTCACACCTACTGAGCCAAAAGTGGTTCTACACAAGGCGACAATCTTTAAATTCAAATACTATGATAACGGTTGCTGCTGACATGGGTGGAGGAAAACAGTGCAGATTCCGGTCACCCGTAACGCTTGTAACAACAAAAGAAACTCAAAATAAAAAATGCTTATTTGTAGGCTAATTCTATACCTAAGAATTAACAACCACCTTCATGGTATTTTGGTATTCTTTGATGAAATATGAAGTTTTCATAGATTCGTTCTTTCGTGAAAGAGGTTCGTCTGACATTACTCAATCAATGGCCACGAAATTCCAGATCATACCAACCCAATTTTCTATTTTTCGTGATTACTGAACAGGCATCCGATTGAAGCAGCAATCAATGAGATCAATGAGAATCACTTACAAGGATTCCCTTGCCGTTGATAACTCGGTTTCGTATACAACTAGCTCTTTATTCCAGCGTCCGTCAAATACTTCTCTTTCTGCTTCTTAATCCCATCAGTGATTGCTACAAGTATACGGGCTTGGGGCTATGGAAGAGCATATAAATAAACATAATGAAATCACCATTACCAACAATATGTCATACTTGCACAGGGTGAAGTAGTAAGTATAATGGATGAACTAAATTACGAACTAACACGACAAGAGACTCATAATAGCAAATTAAAAGGCAACTAGACTTTTCAGTGAATTGAGTGCAATAATGGATAGGTTTTAAGTACAAGGGGATGTGGCACGTCCATTTTTACTGTGTAAACACTGGCGCTCTTTCTACTTGTAAGAGTGCCCCTCAAAACACTGTGCTTTAACATTACAATGTTTCCAATATCATTACTGTCATTGGTGGACGCATGACTAGCAATGACCGCTGTATATGTCACTAATGCACGAAACAATCATGCACGATACATGCGTCGATGCTGTAGAGCTTACTCATGGTTGCCAGAGAAAATGAAAAGCAATGTTCCCTGACTTTTCCCTGACTTAAGGGGCAGTATCCCACGGAAAAACTTTAGTGGACTAAACATATTGAAAGCGACGCCTTTTGTGGCCACACCCATCCTATCACAAGGGTGTTGACTATCAAAAGAAACCCAAAAAATTTCCTGAATTTTCCCTGACTTGTATGTTTTTCAGCATTTTCCCTTGATTTTTCCAGGTTTTCACTAACATTTGTAAATAATGGACATTTCTCCAGGTTTTCCAGGCTCTGTGGCAACAATAGTACTACTTCCTCGCGACAAAACTCGTCTCTTGTCGCACTCTTGCAAGAGTAATAGCAGAGAGCTGTACAGTCAACTTGTCTACGGCTATGAATGGCCAATAATGTCCTACACATGAGCTCTGCAATTACGAAACGACCAGATACTGACCACGACACAAAATATGTATTTAACTTCACACAAGACTTACCTGTGTTGCAGACAATTGTTGTAGTTTGTCTTCGTGTTGAATGCAAATGTCATGGATTGCAGCCAACTCTCTCGCTTGATCTGAAGGCAAGACCTCGCTACTTCCATAGTATTCACTCACATCCTTAAACAAGAAGAAAACTCATAACGGTATCACTTTTCTAAAAATTTAAGTCTACTTGGTGTG
>OLMO02000294.1:8152383-8162973 GCA_900291935.2 Cassiopea xamachana | reverse complement strand
TAAAAAACAGAATTCAATAAAAATTGTTCCTAAAATCCTAAGCATATCTGTATAAGCATAGGCATCAAATCTTGATTGGCTACCAAAGGAATCACCATCGAAGGGTTCCTGCCAATAATGTTGCGAGAATTCGTTCGAAAAGCAGCGAGAAGCGTATTTTGGTGGTAAAAAGTGTACTTTCTTTGCGAATAAACTGATAAGACATAGTTTCGAACAATTAAAAAATGATTTCTTTCAAGCATGTTCAGAAGGCTTCTACTCACATTTCCAGAAGGAACAATTTTTATATCTTGCTCAGATGAAAAGTTATCGGCACTGCAAGTTATCCCATCTAATCCAGATTTGACGGCTATGCTTTCTGTATCATGAGACCCTAATCCACTCACAAAAACATAACATCTTGTGAATATGAAGTGGATTTCCTAGCCTAAATATCAGTAGCTCTTAATTGGCGCGTCGAAGACAGTTGAATTCTAATAATAGTGAAATTTCAGAGAAAATATAAGTTTAACAGATGTAAAGGTGATCTTTTGGAGAGAAAAAATACGAATGATTTAGAGAAAGGAACCCCAAGAGAAGTACGAATGAACATTGACGAAACAGCACGTTAGAAATGCATTGATGAGACATTTCTTTGATTACAATTTCAATATAAAATAGATCCTTGCGCCAAAATTCGTAAATAACTAAACAATCAAAGCTTCGATCCAATCTATATTAGGTATACTTAATGAATCCAACAATGAAAATTAAAGGAAATTAAATTTCAAAAAAGGTAACTCTATTGAGAGGATTTTTGTGAAGGTACTAATTATGAAAATTCTCCATCTGCTAATTAGGATTTTTAAAATTATCAAATGTTAATGATGAATACCGCAACTGAATAATAATCCAAAATATTAATGCATTTATGGTCGGAAAATTTGAAGAAAAACACAAAAGACTAAAAGTAAATACTCTTAAGTGCTTAACTGCCGGGGGGTTGGAATAAGCAAGGGGGTTGGAAACATTAAAAGAAACTAATATGCGGGGGATCGAAATAAGCGTCGGAGGGTAGAAAAAATCCTTTGAGTTCTAAGATAATACTGCTATGAAACAGTCTATGCCCATAAATCAGTCGTCTATGGTCGTGAGAATGTAGGCAGACAAGAAGATTTGTTCAAAACATCTGTGTGGAAAACGTTTTGAAAAATTACTGCGCAAAAACTAATAAGCGGGGGGATCCCAATAAGAGCGGGGGGTTGGAAAATTTTCAAAAATTAATTAGTGGGGGGACGGCAATTAGGAACTAAAGAGTAATAAGACCTCAAATGATCTACCTCACATGATTGTTTGCATTCCATGATCTTCATAACAACATCTCTTATTGTCCCCTGTAGGTAAGGAATCGCCACCATTTTCATGTACTGATCGATCAATTTCGTTGTCAGCGTGTTCCCTCGAAACAGGGTCTCTTTTTTTTCTATTAATGGAATAGATAACATTTCAGTTTGCATCCAAGCTTGAACACAAGCTGTAGATATGTCAAACGTGGAGAAAGATTGTCAAAGACGAACTAAAGAGCCAAGTCAAGCCACCCAGAATGACCTTGAAAGTGTGGGATAAGGAATGGTTTGATATATGCAAGGAGATAGCCCTGAACAGAAATCAATGGAGAGGACTTATTCGCGATCTCAATGTGGCGGGCCAAGGGCAGCAATGCCTGTAATAGCCCCACCTGGACCTGGGATCTGGATATGTCAATCTAACAAGCAAAATGATGCATGAAGTAAACATAGGTACATTCTGAATGCACTATTTTTGTGACAAACTGTTACAGGAATAACAGGGTGTGAGGCGTAAACTACTTTCGTTACCTTACGCCAAAAATTTAGTGCAATAGTTCTACTTTTTCACTTTCTGATGAGTATTTCCAAAAAATAACCAAAGAGCTCAAGACTTTATTAAGTTTGAATCTTGCACTATCCCCATTCAATCTTTAATTTAAGCGATTTTGAACTATGATCTTTTGATGTACTGCATCAAGTTATATTTTGTACATAGATAGAGGCTGGTCTTGGGGGGGGGGTGGTTCTCACTTCAGAAAGCTACGTCATAAAGAGAGGGTATCAGCTCGAATGTGACAAGCCGTTACGCAGGGGACGGGGGGGAGGTCAAAATGGTAGCTTTTCCCTTACGTGCTTTTTGAATGATCCCAAAGCATGGAGAATGACGTTGTACTCAGTGTATACATCCATGGTTAATATTTATTTAATCACACTAAAATAGCACTAAATGGCTATCCTTCCTATAAAATATGGAATCATGTCAACCTTGTTTCAGTTGTGCATAATGCAAAACCCCTCTCAGATTTCTTCCGTTTTGATAGCGTGGCTAATCATATAGGATTCAACTAGTAAAGTAACATAGGATAAGTTACATCAAGCTTTCAAATAAAGTTTCCCAACTGCACAAAAGCAAAGGCATGGGGAATACAACACTTTTCTGTCGAGTCACACATGATTACTCACACGACGCTCAAACCAGCAGCACACACAATACTATCTACACTGCCGACCCATCAATAAACTACCCAAAAGTATGTTCTGTACATTCTCCCATTACATCATAGAGAAGGCATATGCAATAGAGAGGTGGGTTAAGAGTGAACACCAAAAAGGCGCAGTCTTACCTTCTTGTTCCATTTCTTTGGTCGCGACAGTCTTTATTAAAACTAGCTCTTTCTTTTCTTGGCGAAAAATCCTAAGCAATGAGGTTGCGAGAGCAGCCAAATCACGACTGACATCGGCCAAAACTGACAACATTTGAAAATTCGATAATAACACCTAAAACAAAAAAAGCTGACATGAAATGGCGAAAACAGGCGCCTAATTCAAAGATAAACTGCAGGATGATAACAACAATCTATTTAAAAATATAAAAGGAAATTTCAACGAACCCATAACGTATTTGCAAAGAAATTCCCTTATACAACTTAATCTTTGGAACCCAATAGCAATCCCTCCCCCCATTGAAAATTTTCAAAAATTTTATTTCCACTTTTTGGCACCCCCAAGGAAAAGCTTTTGTGTCAAATTCGACCTCCNNCCCCCCCCCCCCCCCATTTAAGCATTCTAAAAAGTCAACCATCTCCTTACTATACCCTCTACAAGTGGATAGCAAGGAGGAGATATGCAATACTATTGAATGATATCGAAAATGTGGCTGCACACATAGCAAAACATCAGAGCTCTTGCCCGGACTTAGGGCTGGTTTCCATATAATCGTAAGGAGTCTTTAAGCTGTCTTAAGTAGTCGTAAACAGTCTTAAGATCAGTTGAAAAAGTTGAGCATGTTTGACTTTTACGACTGCTTAAGACAGCTTAAGACTCCTTTTAAGACTCTTTAAGATTATACGGAAACCAGCCCATAGGAAAACCAGAAACGAAACATTTCCCCTCTAAATAATACATAGATGTGCTTAAATTATATGGCTTTTTCCTACTTGAGAGTATCTCAGAGCAAACAAATCATAAATGATCTCATACCTCTTTTAGTTGGCTATATTCTTCGACTGGCATTATAATTTCATGCTAGAAAGGGTTTCACAATTATTAGTCATGGTGGATATGTCACAATGGAAAATCGAAATAAGCTACAAATTTTTAATGTGGCAAAGTAGGACTCTTATATTATATAACCATGATATTAATGCGGCCAGGACTTCATTTTTACAAATGTTGCTCGCCACCACTTTACTGATAATGTTCATAAAAGCTAACGTGAAGTGAAGGAAAAAAGAAGCAGCCAAGTTATAAACTTCATACAAACAGCAATATAACATAGAAAAAGTCGTTCGAAACCTAAAACTAGAGCTTGTATGAAATAAACCAATCAAAAAGCTACCCATTGCTTTGGGCTCTCGAGAAGAGTTAAAAAGACTAGGAGAATTTAAACCCGTAGAGTAGCCACACAAAAAAGTAGGTATAAATGTCAACATGAAAAAAACCAAAACTGTTTCTAGCAACTGATTAAATGCATTTTAACTACTAAAGTGCTTTCTGGTTTACTAAAAAACGGAATCCACGAAAGAATACGACGAAAAGAAAAAGCAAGCCACACTTACAGTATACCGGGCTTTTAGTCGTATCGTGCCAATTTCGCTGCCTTTTATTTCGCGTTTGTGTGCGACTGCATTTAATTTGTACCACTCATCTAAAATATCACCCTTCTTTAATGTTCCTAACTCGACTGTCACCCGACCTTAAATAAGAGAAGATGGCTATATATTGCATAAAGGAATAGAAGTTATGATGAACTGGTTACAACATTCAAAACAAGCAGAAATAGTGTGACTATGTGGCTCACATAGAACTGGACAATCAGGGAAGCGATGAGGCTTATTATGTGTCATTATAAGCGGACTTGAGATTAACGTTTCTAGATAGTAAGTTGAAAGGTATGCAAACATCCAAGCACGTGACTGGAAGACATGCCCCAGGGGGCAAAACCTGCCTGGACAAGCATTTTGGAGGAGCAAAAGTCTTACTGTGTTATGTAAATTTCCAGGACAATGATTCTATTAGGGGGGCAAAACAATGGAAAATTTTTCATTTTGGGGGAGTGCTCCCCCGCAGGTACGTGTCAGCTAGCATCCCTCTATTTTAAACAAGTCACGTCCTCCTCGATGCTCCTCATGACCATAAGCACACATCACGCCTTCAAAAACAGCCACTGCGCTGAACACACCAACAATGGGTATTGGTGTTACGAAACAATTAATTGATGTCTTTGAATGTGAAAGAATCGAAATAAAGAACATACCAATTTCGACATCCCTCCTATTCCTATTGTACAAACTGACAGTAAATGAGGTTATGTCGTTTGGTAAATCACTGCAAGAAGGAAATCAGCGTTTAGAATGATGCACTAAAATAGAACCAATTCAATATTATAGGACAAAAAACGAACACTGCATGATAAAGGTCAGGTCTTAAATAATTATCCATGCAAAAAACCTAATTTTCTTCTAAAGTTCAAATAAATTATTTCGTAAGGAGAATTATTTATTTCAAAAGAAAACTTAATTTGCATGAATTACCCTGTAAGTAGTACAGAGAAACTATACTAAAAGGATTTCAAAGCAAATTCACCATAATTATTGTCCATAAAAATATGCGGCGCCCATTGACTGATAGGGGTAGGGCTAAATATGACTTTGGAGCAAAGTCTAGCGGAACGCATTCTCAGAATCAAAACAAAAGTCAAAGTCCTTTCCCGCGCCCAATGGCGCATAGGGCGGCGCCTATCTCCGTTTCTATAGCCACGCGTTTGCGAATGCAGTGAAAGCTACAGCGGGGGGCTGGTCCACTGGTAGCTCCGCGAGTTTAACTTTCCCACTCCATTCTCATATGTCGAGCGCCAGAGGAGAAGGCAGTAAGTACCATTTTTAACGTCTTTGGTATGACTCGGCCGGGGCTCGAACCCACGACCTACCGGTTGTGAGGCAGACGCTCTAACACTGGGCCATCACTCCGGTCATTCTCAGAATACACGTTTTATATTCTTATAAGAAACTTTTTTTTCGGCCCAGTACTGAAAGTTTCTTAACTTTTCCACGATTCCAGTATCAAACCTTTCGTGAGACTTTCTTGGCAAAAATTTTTGAGCTTCGATGTTTTAAGCATACATATTAGTGGAAAGTGAAAAACTCAATGTGCACCTGAAATGATGATAAATTTTAGTAAACAGCAGAAGTTTAACAGTTAGAGGTCAGCCAACAAAATATTTTGTACACAAATAAATCGAATTCAAAATACATGTGCACTTACAAACTTTCTTAGGTCTCGAAACCCAAAGCTGAAATTTCTTACCTTTTGGAGTAATCGAGTACTAGGTACCAGGAGTGATTTCTAGAGGGGCTCAGGAGGGCGGAGCTCCCCTTGTCAAAATTTCTGCTCATTTTGGGGGGCTCAGCCCCCCTAAAACTCTTGCATTTGCTTGGCTTTTCAGAGTTTATTGGCCTTGCTTCCAGTGCTATGGTCAATTGTGCACTGTTATATGGTTATTGAGGCATTTCTTACTGTTGATTATACTATATCAGTATTACACTAAATTATCATATTTCCGTCTTTAGAAATATGGGCATGGTTGTAGCTGGGCCACACCCAAACTATGGGCGTGGTTGTGCCTAGAGCCCCCTTTTAAAAATTTTTAGAAATCACCACTGCTAGGTACTCTCTTATAAACCACTTTCTTATAGATAAAAGAACGTGTACACCAATGCATAAGAAAAAGTAACAAAAATTGTAGTAAATGATACACTCGCTGAGGATCTAATTCCATGTTCAGGGACGTAGGAAGCATTCAAAAAGTGAGGGGGGCACATGAGTTCAGGGGCACCCCACATGGAAAAAAGGGCACTATGTAAGCTTGAGAAGGGGCATTTTACATACAAATTTGTGAAATTTGCGCAAGTTTATACGTCCTTGTCCATATTTCAAAGCTTCATCGGAAATTGCAGGCTTGTACTCGACACCAGCTAATGGGATGGAAAAATGTACTGCCTGGGATAGAAGAGTGGACAAGAAGGCCAGGCAGGAGGAAGGGTCGATGGTCGGTCGATTTAACAAAAGAAGTATCTGAGATGTCATTATATATATATATATTGGAAGAAACAGCAAAGAAGAGAACAGAACGGAGAACGTTCGTTCAGGCCAAAAGTCGTTAGTAACTTCATTGGTACCTAACAACAACAACAACTTATTCACATTCAATGCAGAAAGCATTCAGCAATGGCAACGCAAGTCCTGCACAGTGTCAAGAAAGAAAACAGTTAATAAATGATTAAATCTTTTTACTTGAATTTGAACTCCTCAGCCCATACAGGCGCTTGTCCATCTTGGGGTTTTGTCCTACAAGCCATAGCATCATTCAGTGATACGATGCAGTACTGATGTAGCGTTTTACCCGGGGGCAGCTTGTGAGCATCACAGATTGTTAGTTCAAGACTCCGTAACTCTTTTACTGTCTTTGATGTACTCGTGTTTGGACTATGCTTCTTCGCTTTACCGCAAAATCTTGATATAGCCTCCATCCATTCCTTGAATATAAAGAACAAATTTGAAAAGAACAGGAAAATATCATGATTTTACTCAATTTCATCTACAGTGGAATCCCATTATGGGCGAGGTAGCAAGCATAGTGGTTAGAGCACATGCCTTCTGTGCGGAAGGTCTACGGTTCGAGTCCGACTCGATGCCCTGACTGAACGCTTGCTCACTGTTCACCCAGCAGCAAATGGGTATCCAGTGGGAACACTGGGGAGATAAAGGCGGCGAGGAAAGGAACTGGCCACCCTACCTCAAATGCCGATGGCTCAGGATAAGTGTCCTCTCCAACAGGCACTCCCCTACGTACGAAAGTATATGGGACTACCTTTACCTTTAGAATCCCGTTAACTCGGACCCTAGGTATCTCGGACATTCGCTAAGGCGGACGAATTTGCTGTCCCCCCTGAGGGTCTGAGTTAACGCGATTTTACTGTAATAAAACGGTCCTTATATTTCATCCATAAAAATCCTCGTAAGGAACGCTCGCGTTTGCAGCTCTGCTTACGAATATTGGAATATTGATATTCGGCTGAAATCAAAGAACATTGCGACTCAGCGAACATTTAGGTATTCCTACAATGCACTAAAACATGATCCCAAAAAGTAAGAAAAGCAATTTTTACCCGAAAGGGGTGCCTTAAATTCTACTACATAACTAATCATGAATTGAAGAATTATATAGCAAATGCATTCATTTCATTTCAAAAAGAAACACAGGGACAGGCATATTAAACATTCCATTGTTGACAAGGAACTTTGAACACTCGAATTCTTTCGAGTGGTTCTTTCTATGGGTTATTCCTGTGTTAGTTAAATATAGCCGTGAATAAGGAGGGGCAGGAACCAAGTCGCAAACATCTTTACCTCTACCACCTCATTTATGCAGTCAAATTCATTGATTTTAAATACTGTTTCTACTAGACACACATACACACAAGCATACTGACCTTTCTTCCCACATGACTTGAGCCCTTCTCATGTTTGAGAACATTCTCCCAAACATTCGGCATGTTTATAACACAACCTCAAGATCTTTACCTCAACCGTCCAACAAACACGGGTAAGCTCTCTATAGCGTGTGCACGAATGGAACATAATGCATGGCGATGCCTTTTTTAATCACACAATCGATTACATGAAATCACTTTCGCATTCCTGCACTGCATTCAGAGAGAAAAATATATTGCATTACGAGAAAAGGCGAACGCAATCAACTCACCCGTGCCTCGTCGTTCGTATCAGTACAAAGGTAACATGTTGTAGTTTCGTTCAGGGCTCTGACTACTATTTGAAAACAGTTCGGCCTACGGATGCGAAAAGAAGAGCATTAAGATCTAATTCAGAAATTGGCTTTGTTCGCTAGAATGTGGTACGTCATAAGTGAGGGAAGGATTTCTCTGTTGGAGTAATACCCATTCAAAGAGAGAAGAAAAGCTTTTTCAAAGGCGCTGTTTGAAGGAAAGGACGTTCAGTTGCAGCCAACAGAGAGTAACAAATGCAATGTTAATACATGAACCATAAATATATTGGACAGAAAGTTCTTTCATCAAAAAGCAAAAACCACCTTAATGAAAATATTGCAAGTATGAAATATAGCATGTGAGTCATGCCATACTCGAGAGCACCGAATAATCCTCCCTCCCAATTATTAATTTGTAATTCTTTTCCACCCCCCCACTCTTATTCCAACCCCCCCATTAACCAATTTTCCAAAATTTTGACAACGTGCCTACTTTAGTTGGAATCGTCAAGCCAATGGTATAAATATAAGAAGTATTCCAATTATCCCAACTCCCAATATAGTAAGTTGTCAAATACTCCAACCTCCCCCATTTATTCCAACCCCCCCCCAATTATTTGGCAATCTCGAGTGCAGGGGTAGGTTGGTGAAATNTCCAACCCCCCCCCCATTAACCAATTTTCCAAAATTTTGACAACGTGCCTACTTTAGTTGGAATCGTCAAGCCAATGGTATAAATACAAGAAGTATTCCAATTATCCCAACTCCCAATATAGTAAGTTGTCAAATACTCCAACCTCCCCCATTTATTCCAACCCTCCCAATTATTTGGCAATCTCGAGTGCAGGGGTAGGTTGGTGAAATGAACAGAATACTGATGATTTTAGGGCCACTGAGCTCAACGCNCCTCTCACAAAGATGCTAAAATGGATACATTGGCAGGCGGAACAGTAAAACACGGGCCGACTTTGTTGTTATCCGACTATTCTATGTTTCCTTTTTCATATTTTTATTCATTTCCTTAAGCTATCTCCTAGCCAACCAGCTAAAAAGTAGAAATAAATAAGGGATTTCTCTATCACAGGCACCAGTTTTCTTGTTTCTCGCCTAGCACCGTCATGATGATATCATTAGTAGGGTACCATTCCTTTCATTCGCCTCGTACATACATACATATACACACTTATTTGATCAAGCAAGCCAGGGATCAGGCAGTAATACTGCTGATGTGGGCCTGCTCTACCTACATCAATTACAATGTTGATTATAATTTTAATTAGAAGCGAATTTGAGCAAAAATTAACAGCCTAAAAAGGAACGTAATAAAGCTTTGTATAAATTTCCTTATAAATAATTGAAATATTTGTCCTTAATATGATTAAAAGATGCTTTCTTAGCAAATGAAATAGAGTATAAATAACTGGCGCGTCTTTTTAACATAGATTCAACATGCTCTCTGTTCTCAGTTGACTTTAGTTCATCTGGCAAGTAGTTCCACACAGTTGGTCCTTTGTATTTTATTAATAGTCTTCCTATCTGCTTGCCTGGACGTACTATCGTCAGATTATTTTTTCTGGAGCTTCTAGCTGGGGATTTCTCATAAAGCTGTAATAATCGTGAGTCAGCCCAATGAGATGTACTAGGCAGGCCAGTTACTAACATGTCGAATAAATAACAGGCTGAATAAAATGGATGACATTTGGACCATAGGTGGGAAGTAAAGGGTCAACCATGCCCAATGAGATGTACTAGGCAGGCCAGTTACTAATATGTCGAATAAATAACAGGATGAATAAAATGGATGACATTTGGACCATAGGTGGGAAGTAAAGGGTCAACCATGCCCAATGAGATATACTAGGCAGGCCAGTTACTAATATGTCGAATAAATAACAGGCTGAATAAAATGGATGAAATTTGGACCATAGGTGGGAAGTAAAGGGTCAACCATGAAAGGAACTGAAGTCCTGTGCAAAGCAGCCATAACACCCTTGAAATCACTTGGAAAAAGTGGAAACAATAAACCTATGAATGCAAAAGTAACAATAGCCGCTATCAAGCTGCTGCCTGATGAAAAACCCCAGAAAACGCTGATGCAATCATTAATTACACGTTTCTTCTAAAAGAAAAAAACTTTCTGCCTTCAACCTGAATGTTTCTTAACGTTTCGTCAGATTCAGTCGTAAATGTTTCTTTAACTGTTTCTTGAATCATTAGGACTTCAAATAACAACAATAACTCAGATAAGGCAGCTGTGAT
>OLMO02000294.1:8097771-8112692 GCA_900291935.2 Cassiopea xamachana | reverse complement strand
GTTTCAATGGGCTATTTGTCTGAAGTTTCTTAGCTCTGTCCTTGTATTTCTAAAAGTTTCTTAAATGTTAGGCTGTCTAGTACTAGGTTGCTTACAAAGTGGTTTCTTATAAAAAAACGTGTATTACTTCTATGAAACGAAAGAAAGGCTCAGTATATGGTAAAATGCCAATGACTCAGTTATATCAATTCTATCAAGGAAACACGCCCACCACGCTTTAGCAAACAGAATCTACATACCTTGCTTGCCATAACGGTGCGTTAGTTTGCCTGCTATTCGTACAGAGCAGTTAACGTGCTCAGCACTTATTTCTTCGCTATAACTGCAAGCATTTAAAGAGTAAAAAATGTGCGGCTTCCTTTTTTAGTGACTGACTATTGTAGCAACAAGACTTGCCATTCTTTGTGGCAAAAGAATACACAAACTCCATGTGCTACAGCCTGGGGGGCGTACTAGCGAAATTTATTGTGCCAAATACAACTTCATGACCAACAGATAGTCAAAGAAACACAATTAAACACAATGATCCAATTGCCTGAATAAGTAATTTAAGGGCGCATTCCATATAGAAAAAGCCGGGTACTGTAAACTTTATTTCAGTCTCTATAGAACTCGTACGAAAGTGGCTCGTCTATACATTCAAACAAACCGTTGTGCCCAGTAAATTCTATTTAAACTGCACGATAAAACTGCGTCTAGTAACCTAGAAAATGCATTAATTCTAACTGTGATTAAAGAGACGACTATTGTATTACAAATGAAGGATTATTAATTGAACAATAGACAACAAATGGCATTGAGATAAAAAGAGATCCATCTAGGCAGATCAAAAAGCTAATTTATATCAAATTTCAGCATTGAATGATCCTTGTTTCCTTTTTATCATGTTTTCTGTAGACATTTATTTACTTTGAAGAAACTTCGAATATCAACAATTTTGGAGTAAGGTCATACCCAGCTTCTTCTAATCTTGTAGCCTGTGGAATGGGGTGTGGACACGGGTAGGCAATTACTCTGTTTAGAAAGCCAGCAACTATATAAAGCGACGGGAAATCCTGCTATTAAAACAACTTACGTGATTCCAAAATATATTGCGCATCCTGTTTCGTAACGTTGTGGAACCAACTATAAACAAATTGTAAAACAAAGATCTTATTTTTGCATTTCATTGAAAGAACCATAATAACCAATTTAGAGTTTCAAATAACGGGATTGATTGGAATATACAGGAGGGTGGGAAATAAAGAAGAAATAAAATATTTTTGTAAATGTAAATATATAAAGAAGACAAAAATTATGCTTTTGCGCGTTCATACATTTTTCCTATACTCAGTCAAATCAAATTCTCTTATAAAGTAATTTTCACTTATGAAAGCTTTAGGGGGCTATTAAAAGATTTCAAAATTAACAATTTGAGGAGGGCAAATTCTTTGTATTCAAGAGTAGCCATATAACGTGGTTCTCTATTAGAGCCCTGCTTCTTGGAAGAAATGATGGCTTAAATGATAGACTTAGCAGCTTTTGCCTTAAACTTGTACACAAAATATGACAATAAAAAAGTATAATATTTATCAACATGATTTAATAAATTAATTATGGAATGATAATGGTCAGAAAACCTACAGGATATAGCCTCCCCCCATCTTTCTAAGGGAGTGCAGTCCTGCTTTTGGGTGAAAAACAGCCACATCCTAAGCTGGGCAGGTAGGCAGATGAAAATTAAGCAGAAATTAAAGTAGCTAAAAGTCAAACAAAATTTCTCTCCAGGGTTTGCCAGGGGGTTTTGCTGCCTCATTTCCAGGGTTTCCCAGGGAATTTTCTGCTATGTTTTTGAAAAAAAATTATGAACGCATATAGATCTTCTGCTTGTACACATCCACATTCTATTCTGAATTTTACTGGAAATTTCACTTCCACTGTTGGAAAACATGGCTGATTGCCACAAAACACACAGCATACCACTTTTCCCCCACTACACTCACAGATCCTCCTCCACTTCAAGGCCAAATTTTGCTGTGTGGAAAATCTGCTTCAGAACATAATTTTTCAAAGTCAAGTTGGAATTTCAAGGTTTTCCAGGGCATTTTTCCAGGAGCACAGAAAACCCAGGGTTTCCAGGATTTCTTGGCCACCCTGAGAAATGATACTGACAAATAATCATCACTTTGTCAATAAATGAATGGAGCTACAGATGACAAAAACTTACGGTCTCCCTTCATACTGATCAGAACTTGGATCCTAGAATGCAAAATAATTTGTATCATACACCAAAGCCATAACTAGGTCCTACTAAGGAGCTGACATTGCAAGTAACTAGTTAATCTGCTTTGGAAATGCTACAAAGTTCAACAGCCTTGACCAGGCTCCAAGGCAGAAGGAAAATACCTCTGATTTGAAACATGAATAATAAACTTCTTGATAGAAAAAAGTGGTTTATTGGTGAGACCAGTCCAAAAGTAAAGTCATTGCTAGAAACAAACACAAATAAATTTCCAATAATATATTTTGGCAAAATTACTGGATGACATTCTTGCAAAGGCCCTAACTATAGAATTCAGTAATTGAGCAGCAGTACCTAATTGAGCATGATTTTCTAGCACCAATGTTTCTGCAAGTCACATCCTTTATAATATAAAGTAAAATGATCCCACACCTATTTACTATACCTAAGCGAAATAAATTCTCTAACATCAAACTCCACATCTTTTTCTTATTATGTTTTCAAGATTAATGGGATAATGAGGAGTGATAAGCATCTAAACATAAAAGGAATCTTGTGGACAAGAAATTTATCAAAGCATTCTATTTCTCCCCACTAACTTTCTTTCCAAAACCACTAAATAAATTTCCAAGACCACTAATAGTAACCAAGACCACTCTACATTAGGCAATACTGAAAAGAGACTATTTACCAAAACTTCAGTTAATGCTTTTGGTACAAGGCCACTTGTATCATCTTTCAGAGACTTCACCCATAGCCAGTCACTGTCTATCATATTCTCAACCAAGAATACATCACCCTTCTGAAAACTGCAGTAAACAAACAGAGAAAATGAATTGCTAAAGCTGACCACACATATGGAAATCTAAAAAATCACTGAAAATCTTGGATTAAACTTTAGAGCCACATAGCACAGAGTTATTTTACTGAGCTCTAGTCATTTTTCATCAAGTACTAACAAGTGAAAGGAGAACTAGTGCTACAATTTTTTGGACAAATAACTTCAAATAAATTATCTTCCACTAACATCACACAACTGAAAACCTTACTCAAGAACATGCAGCCATATTATAAGCTTTTAGCTGGTCATTCCTTCACACCCACAAGGGCACACAAAACACAAGTCATTGGCAGTGCCTATTAAAGTATACTAAGAAATCTATCACAAGTAGAGAGAGTCACACAAAATGAGTTAATGGCTTTACTTCCCTAAGCTTGCAGCTTTTTGGCTCTATGAAAATATTATAACTTTACAGCAACAGCTACATACCTGAGTTCATCAGAGTCTTGTGAGCCATCATATGGGAGCTTTGCTCTTACCCGATAAGCAATGTGAACTGGCTCTGGAGGCGGTACTGGGTGCTCCAGCTTCTCATTTTTCATTAGACTACCAACAGTTGCATAATAACCAATGAGAGCTTGAAGTGATGAGAATTTTCTCCCACCAATATAGTAATCTCCACAAATTGCTGTAATTCTAAAATGGCTTAGTCCAGTAGCTCCAAAAAAATCAAGTGAATAGTTTCCTGGTTTCCTTTCACTCTCCCTCACCAAATATGATCCACACTTTCCACCTTCATTAATTCTTATCTCAGCTTCTTGTCTGTCAAGTTTTCCATGGTACCAACTAGAAACAACAAGAACTGGTTATACTCAAAAATAAATCAATATATTGGTGTAAATTTTTCACACACTTAATGTTGCTCAGCAATATCTACTGATTGGTCCTTGTAATGAGGCAATTATTTAAAAGAATATAGTGAAAAACAGGAATAAGTTGCTTCCCACTATTTGTGCTTTTCATCAAAAAGATATTTAACTTCACATGATTTGAAAACATCAGAAATGTCAGATAGTGAATTGATCACACTCTGATGAGTGTTGGACAAAAAAGCTTTCAGTGTGTGAAAAGAATGTTGCCACTTTTTTGTACTGTGGTAAAGTTCTGTAGTACAAACAGACTATTTAAATTCAGAAAACAAACAAGCAGCATAAAAGCTATGAATATGAAATCACACGAATACATCATATACTCAAAACATGTCAGAAGAAACATGTATGCTACACTAAACCATAAACAATCAAACAAAAAAGTTATGTGAATGTAAATCTTCTGTACTTCTAACTAACAAAATTTCAAATAATTTGGAACATAAAATGTTATCATCAAAATGTCAAAACAGTGATGAAAAATATGGTACAAAATGTACAGCTACAAAACCATTGAAAATAAATTTAGTTGTTATAATGAGCAAGTAACTGTGATTTAGCAAATATATTGGCTATAAATCAATATAATACTTGTACCATGGTATCATTAAGCATGTCAGAATAATTGAAAAAACAATTAAAGTACAAACATAAATTAAACAAATGGTTCCTTTAATGCCTTTGTTTGACACTTGCTTGACTGTACAACCAAAACTTTCTATCTACAGGCATGGAAGTTGCACTCTTTTTTTATAAGCATATAGTCAATTAGAATAATAAGGCTCAAACTCAAATATTCTTATAAAAAGGAATGCACAGAAGCTAATTGAAGATGGAAGCAACGCTAGAATAACATGCTCCCCTCAACAAATTCGCACTAAGGGCTTCTCTAACTAGTCCCACCAAGGTTTGTTTTAAGACAAAACGGTCGTCCAACACTTAGCAAACTCGTTTGTTCAATATGCATGGCACCTTTCAACTACTCAGATAGAAATTTTATCCCTACTATTTAGACTTCTAAAACAGACTGTGAAAGTTATACTGAAAAAAACTATACGTTTTCGCTGTTTAATGTTCCTGTTTCTTTACCTCCAAAGCAACTTTAACTAACTTCCTTAATAAACGCAACAAGGCTTTCTTCAAAAAAATTGAATGAGCACAAAGCGTGCTGCACTATGCTTATTTTATGCAATACATTATCCCCTGGGTATAGCATCTATAGGATATTTTTCATCATTTCTTCATACCATTGATTCTATTCACCTTGGAAATACTAAAAACAAGGCCTATTTTATGCGGAAATTACATCCTGCTTTAGGCCATGGTCAACAAAGCAACTAAACCTATAATGCAGAAAGCATGGCTAGGAGGAGTAATTAACTCACAGTTCTGGACCAGGTGCTGCAGTACTTGGTGACTTAGAAATGTGGTCATCATCATCGTCAATGTCAAGGTCATCGAGATGGTCAATGTCATGATCGAAGTATGCCTCCATCTCGAAATGGCTCTTTGGCCTAAACTCTCCACTACTGACTGACATATCAGATGTAATCAGAAATGCCTGATACCACAAAAGAAGGCTATTGGTTACTTGATAGTCACTGCTAGTATTTTGTTAGAAGAACAGACTTGAAACTCACTGAGCCAAAACTAAAGATCATGACCCTCTGCTCATTTGCCTAATTTGCTGAGTGTTCCTTCGCAGTCCCGTTTGGGAACTGTGTCATTTGGTTTTCAACGCTAAACAGAAGAAATCGATCATTCTCTCCAGAAAAACCTAACAAGCAAGAAAAATAGCTTAAAGAAGCAATAAAGCAATACTTCCAGTAGTTCCTTACAAAGTTCCATTTTATTTCTAATCGTTTTAGTCACTCTTTAGCTGTTTCAAATTGCCATAGATGACGCAATAACCCATGAAATCCAGCATTCATAGATGCAAAAATGATATGTAACAAAGGTAAGCTAAGTACTTAGTAAATAAATTTGCTTTATAATTTGCTTGTGTTGACGTTGTTAAAACTCATGTATTAACTCTGTTGTAACAATATGGTACAGTTCGCCGCAAATGCAAGTGAACAAACTAATTCAGACGTATTCTTCGACTTATGCAAAACACATCATTTGCATCGACTTTTGAGTCGTTAAGTGTATATCATATGACGAAAATGATTGATTTTTTCACCATATTTCATAAAAACTATCGACTGAACGATTGCCTTATAAAGATAGCATGCATAAGACAAATAGAGGGGCTGAAGCCTTGTCGAAAGAAGTGATATTCAGCACAAAGCAAAAAGTATTTGGGTAAGACACAAATCACTATGACAATAAACAGCAATTAAAACTATCATTTCCAAAACTTCAGACTTTCTGCAAGATTTCGCACAAACACTAAAGCAGTCATATAAAACGGAGGTTGCTCCTTCATCTCCAAGGCAAAAGTTTGTTTTTCTGCATCTTCCTTGATTTGGTCCATTATTACATCCCGAGAGTCTCTCTCGACTTTAGGTATGGTTGGTGGTACGTTATATGTTTTCATGATTTCTTCGTGAAAAAGGAGAAGAGACGGAACGTAAGTGTATTGCGACGCATCTTGAGCTTTAGTATCAAATTCACCGTCTGCGAAAAAGAACCGAGATTATAACAAGAATGATGAAGCAAGTGCACACGTTTGAGGCTCACAACAAGCGTTTGTTGCGTTCAGAAGGCGGTATTTGCTGACGTCAACCTTGCACAAAATCTTTGCCTGTAAAGCATCAGTGGTACAATGTTGCATCTAAGTCAACAAAATAATGGCCTACACACACAAACAAGGCGTTGGAAAGAAAAGCAAAAACAACTGCCAACTCTGTTGTATAAATGCATAATTCAAATAACCGTTGCATGCAGGTCATGAAACAATAGTTTGTACAATATACAAACGAGAAATATGACTCTGGCAGAAATGGTATAAAATAAATCTGCTTTAGTTCGTTTTTTGTTCTATGATACATAGACGCCAAAGATTTGAAGTATATGCATCATAGAACACATTTGCAGTCATAGGCCACCTTCATAGACATGAAAGAGTCAAAAAAGACGGAAAGGTAATTCATATGTTTTACAGTCATTTATTTAGTACGCACACACGAAGGGGGAGGGGGTGGAGCAAAAGTGTACGCCATACGTACAAGGGGGAGAGGGTTGGCACATATAAGTACGTACCCAAAAGTCCCTTTTTGTATGTATTTCGTAATATTTTCATACACAAGGCACTTTTATCATACTTTGCTATCTTTGGCAACGACTTTCATTACTGTTTTATAAAACATTTGCTATGATTATTTTCCCGTCTCTCAAATGTTTTACAGTCTTTTTCTCTATGGAATTATTGATTGGATATTTAAAAACATACCCATTAGAAGGGGGTCAGATGGGTAAGAGTACCTACGCAATGGGGGGTGGTAGCAAACGCAAATGTGCGCACGATGGGGAAGAGGATCGCATTTCTGCTATTTTGATGCGTATGTACCAATTGAATGACCCCTAATGATTAGATACACGTCTTTTCTTATAGAAAAAAAGTTTATAAGAAAATGAGGCTCAAATGGTCAAAATCTTAAAAAATCTTGAGAAAATCACGTGGCTCAATTTCCAAAAGGAAGTGTTCCTATTGGCCGAAAATCGATATTTCGTGATTATTGTATTCAAAAAGTTACAGATAGATTTCAACTTTGAGTATACAATATTAATAACCACTGCGTGAACCATTTTAGCCAGTTCATTTCAGTGAAAGTTAAGAAAAATTTAAGAAAATCTCAGACTCAATTTCGCGAAAAGTTATGAAAATTGCGGCTTAGGCAAAATGACGATTTTCTTATAAAAAAACGTGTACACATTCAAGTTGAAGTACAAGTTCAAGATACTGAAAAAACAAACCTGGTACTGCCTCCTTTGATTTAAAGTCAGCTCTTTCGAATGGAGGTTTTGGGATTATTTTGTTACTATCAAGAGAAACCCTGACTTTTTTCCCTTGTTCAGTGTATCTCCAAACAATGTCAGTACCTTTTCTAAAAAAATTAACAGATAAATGATACAATAAAGACCATCAAGGAAGATCATGATGAAATAATAGAGTATTTATCTCTGTTAATTTTTACTTTCCTCCATGATAAAGGTCTGAAGCATTACAATGGCTAAAGGTGTTACGCTATTTCATTGATGATGAGCACAATTTCAAACCAGGCCAACTATAAAAAGAGAAGAGGTAAGTCTTACCCTGTGGATGGGTCAACAAGCTTTACATCAGCAGCATGTAATGGAACTTCAATTGGAAAATAACCACCTTGGAAATCTTTCAATGGTCTCATATACTTATGGGCCTAAATTGGTATAAAAGTAGGTAAGGCACAGATGGAAGCATAGAAACTCCAAGTATTAGAATGATAGAAAATAACATAAAATGTGGCTCTTGGCTAAGGGATCATTAACCCATTACATAATGCCTCTTAGAGGGAGTAAGGTTACCTTAATTTGCAACAGCACTTCTCAATTCATATGGAAGACTATGCTACAGAGTGTCTTGAGGACCCCCTATGGGGGGACTTCAAAAATAATGGAATTGGTGCTATGCAATGGGTATATGACCCAATAATACTCAAATAGACAAAATCTCTCCAAGGCACATATAAGAGTATAATATTGGCAATAGGCTACACTACAATATGGCACACAAACAGTACAACAGTTGTACACTATCTCCACAAAAAGTACACACAAAACAAGCAAAGAAGATACAAACAGTCACATCAACTTTTACAGTCTGAGACTGTATATGAATTCAAAAAATACCCTCCATACATAAAGTGCTTCTTGATTTTATAAAAACAAGCATTTCTTGCTCAGCTGGTGGTTTGCTGCTATCAATCACAGCCTTTTAATCAGTTCAGCATAGCATGCAAGCACAATTTGTGATGATGTCAAAAACAGACCTCAGTCAAGAAAAAGGCAAAAACTCTAATAACTTTCAAGTCAACACATCAAATCTTGTCAACAAATCACTAAACAATATCTTTCACATTCAATTACCAATTCTCTTCTAAAATTTGTCCCAGGGGCATAACCACCATAAGTCAGGGTTAGGACAACTCCTAAAGGCCCCCAGCCTTTGGAGTTAAGTCTTTTTGTATCACTTGGGGTGGAAATAAGATGGGGTTCAAATCTTACTGAATTCCTTAAGGGCCCTGAGTGTTTCTGTTGTGCCACTGATCCACCCCTGCTATGAAATACCATGGGTTTGCATGATTGGTATGTTGTAGTATCTTAAAGGTGTTATGGATAAACACTTCAACAAACAGTTAATTTGATGAATAGTACAAAGGCCTCACCAAATTTAAATTTTGTACAAAAACCCAGTTTTTCCTACGTGCAACTTCCCTTATCTTTCCTTGCTTTCCTTTGTCTTTTCCAACCATAATCTCTACCTAAAAACATTAAATCTGGCAATGATGAAAGTTGTGATGGAAAGGCTCTCAAATAACAAGACTAATCCACAGTTAAAAATCCTTTGTAGACCTTGGCACAAGTTCATTTAGGAACTTCTACTTTTATATCAGTCAGCCTGCAAGACACTAATGCTTCAGTATAGTAGATGATGACCCCACAGGAAAGTACAGTACATGTGCCTGAGCCTCAGATGTGCCTGAGTCTCAAATGTGCAATGGCAAAAGTCCAGGTATGCAATGTGCAAATCACCAAATATCCACTCAAGTAGTCATTTTCAGTTTTGGTCATTTGCCATCTTGCTTTTGTCTCTACTATAGAGTAAAGAAAAATCATAAATGCCTTAATGATAGAATGAATGCATTCACATATAGTATTTGACCCATTGGCACAGATCTTTTGGCACATTAAAATGTTCAATTCAAGATTGGTATTAGGATTCAATCTAGGCATTCTGCATATTGGGCATAAAAACATTTCATGTGTCATATGATATAAAATGACACAAAATTCAATTATGTAATACAGAAACACAGTGAATCTTTTACCAAAAACATACTTTATAATAAATAAAGAAAAACTACAACAAATAGTGAAAGAGCCTTACATACTTTCAAAGAAATCTTGATGAACCTTGAGTCTTCCACAATTATTACACCATTCTTAAAGAAATTGTTAATTTAAGTGAATTTCAGCCTTGATATTTTCATAGACTATAGTCCATAAAACTATTAAGGCTGAAATTCACTTAAACTAACAATTACTTTAATAATGGTTTAATAATAATGGAAGAATCAAGGTTCATCAAGATTTAGATTTCTATATTATAAAATAGACATCAGATTCACTGTCTGTTCTGTTCTTATTTGGTTTTAATGACGAACTAACACACCAAAAAGGCCTGGATTTTTCCTTTAACTTGCAGGCAACTTTACACCTATTTGAAGTACGCTTTGGCTCAAAATAGAAAACGTTTCAGAATATTAAAGGCTCAGGAGAAAATTAGGTATCACCATAAAGAAATAAAAATAGCATCCGGTTGACTGGGCTAATTTACCGAAGAGGAATGAGGCAAATTATTAAAATGCAGTATTATATGATGATTGCTCATATAGCTGCTAACTGTCTGTCGTGAAATTCTAATATTAACTTTCAGAATGCAAAAAGCCTCTGTTACCAAAACCACACAAAATTTTAGCGATCCATACCGTATCTCCTCTTACTACATGCCACTCCTCTGCGCTCCATGGTATAATTTTCCTTCGCTTTTTTGGAGCTATTTTAGGCACCGGGAATCTTCTTGGCAGAGGCCGACGGCCAAATGGACTCCAGGGTATTACGGGTTTATTCATTTTACTAGAATCACCTCCGATTTAGCACAATGTTGTAAATAACTGGAAACCTGCATATATCAGGCACATAGTTGTAGGCAATGGTTGTCGGTGCCAGTATTGCTCTTATGGATTTACCTCGTTCCAGAATTACCTGCCTCGAATCAATAATACAGGGGCGCCGAAGGGCTGCGTTAATGGCCCGAGTGGCCAATGGCACAGGGGTGGGTATCTTTCGAGCGACTGCCTCCCAAATAGCAGTTAATAATCACTAACAATTTTAGTAGAAAAAAGGTAACACTTCAGGTACATTAGCTTCTCACTAACCTTGACTGTTGCTGCGACGAGACAATCAAGAATTGTTCAAGAGGCATTATTCCAAATGCTTGTTGTGGCTATGTGAGCGTTTTTTCCGCCATTCAAAATAGCCACTATTCCATAATCCGTGCATCCAGCTGCTTGTTTCTAGAGATTCAGTGAAAAAGCCTGGACACAATCCTTCCGATCAACTTGCAAGTATTCTCCTAAATAGTCTACCCTTTTCACACAATCGCATCTCCATTTGGGCATTGTGTCCATAAATTCTTCCATCATTCATAACAAAATACGTATTCAAATATAAATAATCATATCACTATTAGAAGTGCAAGATAGCAGTCACAATCAGCTTCAGGATAAGCCTATCTATAAAATACAATAAGAAACTAATACGTAGAATAATATTCAATTTAAGTAAGTATTAACAAATCGCTAAGTTACGCGTGTTCAACAAACTAGAATTAATTCTGAACATTTCAAACATTCGGCTGAAAGCTAACAAACCTAGCGAGTAACGAAATACTGCAAAGGAGCTTCAGCACCTATCTAACACCAAGCGTAAGGCTACCCCACTGAAAAGAGGAAAAATTACAGTAACAAGAGAATTTTTGGTAGAACATTTCTTAATAAGCATTAGGGAGTATGCGAGAGTACTACCCAGTGTATTGAAGATTCTCAGTGGAATTGCAAGTTCAAATCATATTGAAAGGGCAAAACAAATGGGTGTGAAACCAGAATACCAGAGGGTGAGACCCTCAGATGCAAATACAAATTGTTAATTCGCTTTTTGCAGTCGAGAATCCTACTGACGTCACAAGTAGTTAGAGTAGCTTTACTATGTGCAAACAAGTGCATAGCGTGCAATTATTGTCTGCTAATACTACTCATTAAAGCTTCCATTTCGTGCAAATATCAAAGCAGAACTATACACTTAAATTTATTTATGTTGAAGTGTGTTTGCTAGTATACTCCTAATCTTTCACGCTAAATCAAAAGGAATCTGCCGCACAATATATGACGAAGAATGATCCAGCAATTCATATGTCAAAACATGGTTATTGGCATTTATACGAAACTCCTTGGTACATAGCAAATATCACTAATATGTAATGCAATTTACATTTAGATGTGCATGAGTAGTTATTCAGTACTAAACCAACTAAATAAAGTTATAAATTCTCTATCTCTGATACGAAGCAATTCTTTCAGCTGCATATTTTAGTAATAAAATAGATTCGCCATAGAAGACCATGCGACAGGGGTGCAGGGCTGTGAGAAAAGACAATCAGTCTGTCCTTTCCTTGTCAAAAGACGGTCCATGATAACTCGTGGAAATGACTGCACGGCATAAATTGCAAAATGTCCAGTATTGTCCTTAATTCCTTCAACCAATATGTCAATGTATGCCACAGAATATCTGGTTACTTTGCTAGGCAGGGACAAATTCGATTCTAAAGCCATTGCCCACAATCACTACCATGGAAAAAACGAATTATTTCTGGGTATCTGCCTAAGTTGTCGTTTCGTACCCAAAATTATGCAAGGAGATGTCTTTTTGAACTATTAGCACACATTAAATGAAAAACGTTTGGTAACGTATATAAAATACTGACCATATCCTATAGACTAGGGGCCATCCACTAAGCTTAGGGCTTCCTAATAATCAAAGCTGGTTCTAACAGTGAAATTCTATTCTCCGAAAACGCGAAATTTTGGTACATTTATAAGTAGCAAGTTCTGTTCTACTATAGACACATTCATGTGCCAGGCTCAACAGTAAAGTACATTGCTTCCTTTATCACTGGGTATATGAGTTTTACCTGTTCTGCACCGCGAATATTCAACGTGTTCGTGGAATAATGATGTACAACTTCCGGGATACTCTCATAAGGTTTGCTGTTCTGCCCCAAGATAAACTTTCCTCCACGACATGAAATTTTCAAATGCATAGGTTCGTTGTTATTCCTACAATTGAGTGAGAGTCATCAATACCTTCCAATTCAAGCTATTTTCATAAGAATACTTGCTTGGGACATTGTATTGAAAGTTTCTTAAATTTGAATCTGATTTTAGCTCAAAGTTTCAGAACAGTTCAATAAGACAAAGCTAAGACAAGTGATGTACACCAACTTGGGAACTTTATTGTTACATGACAATAAATCTTCAACTTACAGAAGCTTATAAATTATGTCCTTAAACAACCATGAATTTCTTAACATTTTTGGGTTTATAGAAAAAGATCTCTTATTTACCGGCTTCTTATAAAAAATGCAAATTCTCACGACTTGAGTGAACTATGTGAGCAGGAAACACATTCCACGTCATTTAATAGCTTTCACATAGAATTTGACAGATTATCATACACAAACAAAGTATTCATTTTAAATTGGTTTTATATTTAAACACTTCAACTATCATGAATCACTTATTATTAACGTATTAACCAGTTTTCCTTTGCACCTGTCTATTATCGCTTCCTCCTCTATCAATTAGTCATTTTGACTTAATGCTGTTCTCTACCATGATAAAACATCTGCCACAATCATACATTGAATTGCATGACTATCGTGGGCAAATTGGGATATCTATAAACTAAATAAGCATGGTGTCTGTCTACACACAAACTAGTAGCTGTGCAAACAAATATGATTCGTAAAATGCAATGAGCAACCTATTTACAACTGCTACCAAATTCATGTTATCCTTCTGACAAAACATACTGATAAAATCCTACCCAAATTTTGCCCTAAATTTTTGTTTCCAAATGAAAGCAAGCATTTAAAGTATTGCCGACCTGTAGGCACCTAAATAAAGACAAGTAAAGATAACAATATCAGGCACATGCTCAAAAGTCAGGAACTCTTGACCATAGCACTACTTTCAAGTCCCAAATACATAGGCTGGTTAGAAAAAACAGGCAGGAGAAAAATCGTTTAAGTTAGCAATAACCATGAATGGGCTTGACAACAAGTCATTTCAACTGTAAACAAAATGAGATACACATTCTCTCACGATAATTAATACCCAGTCAAATTATGGACAGAAAAAAAATAACCAAGGCTTTGGAAAACTGATACTTTGGGTGGAATTTTGTCAAAAAATCAGGGTTAGGGGCATTTTTATTTAGGACTCAAAGGTACTAAAAGAGAACACTTTTTCTCTTTGAGCAGCTACAGCCTATCCCTAGATATTCCTGCAATAGCAAATTCAATGAATGCATTCTCAGCCAATGTAAAAATTTTAGGGCTGTGATTAGTGCTAGAGGATCAACAGATAGCACACACATGAATTGAAATCAACAGTCACAAAATCTCTGCTTAATTTCAGTTTTTCTGCTGTTGCAGGTTTCAATTATTCCCCAGCCTCCTTGACAGTCATAGGTTTTGATCAAAGGGGACAGAAACATATAAATGGTTGGATCTATGAAAAGAAAGCTCCTAATGACATTACACAATGAGCACTTTATACCTGAGGGAAAGTGAATAATCTGTTCTTGAGCTTTCACTATCTCGTAGCAAGAAACTGCAATCAGGTTGATCTTTCAACAGAGCCTCAGCTTCATACCTTGATATCTTCCCATGATACCAGCTGAAAAAGAAATCAGCCATCATTAAATCTTCATCAACCCTATTGCAAGCAAAGTGGACTTAGAAGGACTTTTCTACATGATTTAAAGGTGGGGATTTACATAGAAATGTAAACTTATAAGAATGCAAAAACATAGAAGCGTAAATATAAATGTAAGCATAGAGAAATGACAATAAATATAATTTTGAATATGCAGAAGTGCAAATATATTGAAATTTAAATCTAAGAATATGAGTGCACATTTGTAGGTAGCATACCATTGGCTTTCTAAA
>OLMO02000294.1:8083070-8096065 GCA_900291935.2 Cassiopea xamachana | reverse complement strand
TTATTAATATTGTACACTTGAATCCGAATTCCATCTTTAGCATTAACATTTGCATTTATCTTTAACAAATGCAATAACAACAAAATGTAGATTTTGGCCAATAAAAAACACTAAATAATGGAAATTGAGCCTCGTGATTGTCTAAAGATTTTCTTATGATTTTGACCATTTGANAGCCTCATTTTCTTATAAACTTTTTTCTTATGAAAAAACATGTATTGAGAGTATATTATATTGCAATCAAAATCTACTACACTCTTATATAAGAACAATTCCATAAGAACACGAGCCTGGAAATTGTTGCAAAAATTAAGAACAAGCCCAGGGCAAATGAATTGTCATAAAATATATTTCTGGACAATGACGCATGATCTTGCCACTATCACAGTGTTTCCCAGCCTGGGGGGCATTCCTCCTAGGGGGAATTTTAGCTTTTATAAGGGGGAATTGGAAGCTACCATTATTGGTCACAAAAATGAAGAATATATCACTATTTTGGATAATAAATTGACATCTAATGATGCCAGCCAATCCATACAAGCACAGGCCCATAGACACTGAAGACAGGTGCATTGTCCCCTCCAATAACTCTCCAAGGTTGTATATAGCAGTCCACTAAATTGTAATGTGTAATCATTTCAAGATTTACAATTCAGCCTCAAGACTCTTGAAAAATTAAGAACAGCCAGCATGAACCTCAATTTTACTGGTTCTTATAAAAAAGAATGTAATGCTATATGGATAATGAATGTGGCAAGTCCAATCCATGATTCTACATTGGACACAACCCCAAATAGAAAATACGCAACAACTTATCTTTATCATCACCATTCCTACATTTTCCCACAGTTTGGAAAACAACAAATCTGAAGGGTGCAGAAAGGGGTTATCTTTTTGGGGAGGGCTACAAGCAAAGTTTTCCAGCAATTCTCCTCCATCATGACCTCTCAAAAATAGTGCTTGTGCCTACTTCTACTCTCCCTAATCAGTGATAGAAAAACCCAATAAAGTATGAAAACTCTCAGACTTTCAGCAAACTTTGGGATATGGTGCATGAAAGCCTCTCATATCCTTATCCTCTACATCATTGACATTGTCTGAAAAATTCTATCAAATTTTTATAGTCTCTGGTCAGCTTTATCTCTCAATAACAATGAGCATAGAAGTTACAGAAATACTCTATGGAAATGTAATAAAATCTATAATTTGTCTGCATAAATATACTAACTCTTTATACAACTTTTTTTAAGAAACTGCTTTACAAGCAACCTTGTAATAGACAGCCTAAAATTTATGAAATTGTTAGAATTACAAGGAGAGGTCAAATACTTTAGACAAATACTTTAACTTGTACTTATGTGTTTGTTTGTTATAGGACAAATAGTTTGCTACATTCAGCTTCTGCATACACTTTTACAGCAATTTAGTTTGCTTAATTAAGATTGTTAAAGTTATTTGGGTTTCTGTCGAATCAATCATAATAAGTATAAGCCATCAAAATGCTTGTGTAAAACAACATGAACATAACAATGTAATATAATATCAATGGCGTATTGAACCTAATGACTAACATGTGAGAATCAAGAAGTTTCTAGAACAGCGTCTATTTGTCCAATCAATTTGTAGCAACAAAACATGTGATATATTATCCAATAATAATCATCATAACCATCATATGCTTCTAATAAAGACACTTTTAACAAACTTTTAGAACTAAAATGTGGCCAAAATTTAAGAAATGTATAGTACTAAGCCTTGAGCTAGGTTTCTTATAAAAAAAATGCAAGCATAAATGAAAAATGAAAAAGATAAACAAAGAAAGATGGAAAACAAACCAGCATCATATGGAATATTATAATCATCATCTTCTTCAAAACTGCTTTTTGGTAAACTTTCCTGGACTTTCTTATCCCAAGGATCTTTATAATCATCTCTGTGTCTTGATTTCACGTCCCGTGGCTGGGATTTTGAGTCCCATGGCTCAATATAATTCTCTCTTCCAGCTGGAGGTCTAATTTGTGGCTTCTGAAATGGAGCTGGTGGCTTTTGACCTCTTGAATCATAGGGGTCCATATAATTGTCAATAATTCTTTGATTTGATATTGGTTTTGGGTTGGGAGTGCCACCAGAGTTTTTGCTGTCCCATGGATCACTATAATCATCAGCTGCTTTTGGCACTGTTCGATGCTAGAAATATATGATATTGCATTGACTTCAATCGGCTAATGCCAACAAAATTTCCAGGGTGAAGAACCCTGTTGCACTTTGTAACTATTGACAGTGAGAAGCATGCTGCTATGAGATAAGAAAGGTATCGTCACCATCCTATTTCCGTATATAGAAAACTCAACGCGCTTCATAAATATACTTCAACATTGACTTCTTACAGAATAGATGTAAAAATCTGGTGATGCGAAAGCGGAAATCAAATTAATTTTTTTGACAGAAAGCTTTTTATTTAGCTTTGTATATTTACAATACGAAGTTTCAATTTCCACTCAAGTATGGATTGCAAGAACAACGCAAATCATTGACACAAATCACCATACCGTGTTTTCAAAATTATACATAAAATACCCACTACCTCTGGAGATTCCTAATTAGCACTTACGCTTAGCTTCTCAACACTAGACAATGCATGCGAATCGTGCAATAAACAAAGCTAAAAAGCAATTCATATGTATCAACACTGTACCTTTCCTTGGGCGTTTGGATTCGGCCTTCGCTTCGAGTTATCTAGGCTCTTTGCGTAGTCCCTCATGTCGCCCGAATTTAAGTTAGGGTTCGTACTACAATCTAATGAAGAATAAGGTCGTTGCATTTTTGGAGAATGTTTCGATCCTGGGCAAAATGGCGGTGGATAGTCTGGTATTGGTGGTTTAGGTGCACTTGGTGGCTCTGTTGCAAACATTTCTACTGGATCCATGTAACCTTCATCATCAGAGTCACCGGACCCGATGGATCCCGAACTACCATTCTTTGGTTTTGGCTTCTTCTTTCCACCAATAAAATTTCTGAATTTACTACCAAAGTTGCCTTTTCCTGCTCCGCTCGCCATTTTAATTTTAACTAAACATGCTCAATGAACAGGAGGCACCTAGAACTTCAGGATCACGTGATAATTATGATAAGGAAGTGCCTTCATTCGAAATGATGAATGGCTTAAAGTTGAAAAGAAAATTGTAGGGAATGCCAGTTATTGGTTTCTTTGTAAAGAACCACTTCCTATTGCACATATAAGTGGATCACGATGAATATTACTAGAAGCAACCCTCAGTAGTTAAGGAAGTATTCAACTTTGAAGTCGCGCGATCAAAGGCCTCAATGAATCCATGGGGGGCATTGATACTCTAATTATCATCGGGGTGGCGCTAGGAATATTCTGACAGGTGACTGACTCTTTGTACACGGGATACTCTCAGGTGCCAAATAGGCGTCCCCCTCCGCTTATTAATTTTTCGATTTTTTTCCAATCCCCCCGGACCATATTAGGACCCCCGTTTATGAAATTGACTTTTTTACAAACCCCTCAGTCCATTTTCTTCCTTTGTTAGTACTATTTACGCCCAATTTTCACGGCAAAATAGCGTACTGCTGTATTTATTTTAGTTTTATGCTTTATGGCAACCTATTTTTGCTCTTCCTGTCCTTGACTAATGTGAAGCTGTTTATCAAATTCTGACTCCCCTTTTATTAAATTTTGGAATCTTTTCCGACCCACCTATTTATCATGACCCCCCGTTTGTTTGCCACTTGAGAGTACCATAACTACTCAAGTCAGTCGCACGTCAGGAAACTCCTGGCGGCATCTCTGATGCATAAAGACGTCTTTTCCTTTCGGAAGGGGGCTAGTATGTTCCTACGGGCAGCTGTAACTCCTAGCCCTCCTCCAGCACAACCGAAATATGTATTGGGAAGCTGAAAGCTACTGACACTTAGTCATTAAAGTTTTCCATGCAAAATACAGGGGCGTTGAGACGACTTTCAAAGTACAGGGGCCTACTCACTAAGGTCAGAGATAAGCTCAGGTAACCAGAGTGAAAAATGCTACTTTATAAAATGTAGGGGGCCGTTGCCCCCCTGCCAGCTTCGACGCCCCTGAAATTAGTAAAGTCATAAACTCTTAACCCCCAAAAGTGAGGGTGAAAACAATTTTTGTTCCACAAGCTCTATCCTCAGCTACATGGTATAAGAGACTGGTACATTCTGGCAATTCCAAATCTAGTTGTGTCCCCAAATCTTAAATATGTATTTTCAAAGATTTCCCCCTACTTCATTACTGTTTCCAACTATTGGGGAGCAGTGTTTTAATCTGCTACACCCCAAAAATTTCACAAAGAAATGCAAATGACCAATAATCAATAGTCAATGCTTCTTTCATACAATCTAGACCGGCAGGAATGAGGGCCTTTATTTCTGAGCAGAACTGGTATTTCCTTAACTTTCTCCTCTTTAAGGTCAGCTGAACACAAGCCATTTAACCTATAGTGCAGCAATATCCACTTATATAATATTTTGTAGTCTGATCTATATCACATTGTCCTACAATGACTCAGTCATAATTATTTCTGCTCAACCACAGGACAAAGAAAAGATTGTGAACTTATTGGGGGGTGGCAGATATCTTCACAAACAAAATGGGTAAACTCCATAATCAACGCTTGAGAATTCATTCCAATAAATACTGTTACTCTTATAGGATAAAAACTCATTCCTACAGGTAGTTGCCTACCAGCAATCTTCAAATGCTGCTTATAATCTACAGAAGCACTCTGAACATTGCACCATGAAACCGAGACTGGTGCAAGAGGTCATGTATGATCATGGTTTGATAGTTATCAATTAATGGCACAACTTGTAAAGAAAGACAGCTGTCCTTAAAGCAGCTGAAAATTGCAATGGACAAAATTTGTCAATTATTTTGAGTGCACTAACCAGAAGCTATGAGCATGGCATACTACCAGAAAATTTTACTATCAATAGATGTTATGAGTTATTGATGGATCTGATACTGTAGATTATTTGTGTACTAGATACTCAAATTTCTCAGTGTAAGAAGGGTGATAGCAAAGAAACTCAGTAATGTATTTTCATATTTATCATGTATAAATGAGATTACTGGCTTTTTGACTCTCTGAGACTTGACAGCCTTCTTCTCTTCATGTGCATTTCATGTCTCTTCTCCTTTGCCTCTTTTGATCTCTTTGCCAACAATTTAGCATATTCTGCAGCCTCATGCTTGGCCTTGGAGGCACGGCTTCTCTTCAGGGCTCTCTCATGCCTCTTACGTTGTATTCTTTGTGGGGTGACCAATCTTTGGATCTTGGGCGCCTTTGTCTTTGGCTTCTTGGGTGCTGGCTTTCCTTCCTTTGGCTCAATTGGTCGTCTAATTACATATTGCCTAACATCATCCTCTTTGCTCAGGTTGAACAGTTTGCGGATTTTGCCTGAAAGTTTTTAAGTGTACAATAACTTCAAGTAATATCATAGATAAGTACTATTTATTTGAACTATCACAAATCTCTAACTAACTGCTATTACACATTTAGGTCAGACCTAAATTGTGCAGCAGCAGTGGCAGTTTTATGGATCGTAGGGCCTGGGGCTAAAATCATCTGTGGGGCCCTTGTTTGAAGTATTTACATGTTTTCCTGTGATTTCTTTTCAATTTTTTCTCAGATGCAGGGCCCCTTCTGGATTATCAGCATCAAATTGCATGTGCACTGGTTTGCAGTCCATGGAAAGAGAAAAGTGCAATCGCACAGGCACGTGTTCACACAAGTGCAAAATCCCCAGCACACACAAAAAATCACCCATGCAAACATCACTATAAACCATGCAATCACAAATGTCAAATAGGAACTTAGTCATAACTCTGGTTTATCCTGTTATATCCAACATAAGATATTTGATATGCCACAGCAACAAGAAACTCTGTATTTCAGACAGACAAATTATGGAATGCACATGCAAAGCCAAATAATTAAGAGCAAACACTCTTGCAGACGAGGATGCATATGTAAATTGACACTGCACCAATTTCTTCACAGCATGGACTGCACTTGTGTACAAGCAATTGCTCTGAATTACTTGGAGTTCCATGTGCAATGCAAGATCCCAGTATCCAATATAACAAACATGATGAAAAATGGTTATTTTTACAAATCTTATGCTGGATGCATCATAATGCAAAGTATGAATGTTTTGAGAACAGTAACTTCTAGGAGAGCTAACAAAACAATAAACATGAAGTTTGGGAAAGTACAATTGCATGGTTGCGAGCAAAGTTGGCAAGGACAATCCTTTGCTCTTGTGGTAGCTTTTGTACATGTGTGGACAAGTGCATGTGCAATCACATGTCTCCAACCATGGATTGCATATTGGTATGTGGTGCTGAATAGTTACAGTATGTATGTATGGCTAGGTGCATATGTGTATGTGTTTATATTTGAAGTATGTAAATACAGTGGTCCCTCATTCATTGCAGGGGTTAGGTTCTAAAAATAACCCGCAATAAGTGATATCCACAAAGTATCCATCTCTATTTTTGACAATTATTACATGGCCCATTCCCTGTAAAAGGAAACTGGAGGTCAATTCTCAAATTTCAAAATATAAGTGACAACCTATTTTTATTGGTTCCTATACATCAAAAGTCTCAGAAAATAGTGGGTACTAAACCTCAGTAGTTGGCATTTACTTTTATTTGGGACACATAATGAGGGATATTGTTGTAGAGAGGCAAAATGTGACACAAGTGACAAAAAACTGTTACATATGTGACACTGATTTTTTGGAATTATATCTGAATTTCATTTTTCTCAGACAATTGATATGGTGTTGTTAGCAGGTCTTTAATGAAAGCATATAATGTACTGTCTTCTTGGATATTTTGTGGGTAACACTACTTAGCTTGATGTGACTGAAATTACCAAAATTGCTGTTTCTTTTTATTGTGACACACATAACACTGTCTCAACACACTCGTGCAGAGCACCTGCTGTGAGAAATGTCAAAATGGTAATGCAGGAAGTTGGAAAAGATCCTGAACAAAATCTGGTGGGGTGCTTGCTGACTTTAAAATTAACAGTGGAATTTTACACTGCTTTTAAGGGAAAAATTTAATGACACATGTGACATGGAATAGGCCATAAATGCTTTAAGGCTATAAAAACACTTACCACACAAATACCATAAACTCTCTATTAAGCCCCCTAGGGGTGCCATTAATTTCAAGTGCTCTAGAGGGGGGCCGTTTGGAGAGGGGGCTTAATAAATATATCAAAATTTCCAATATTTCTGGCTTGAAAATAGAGAAAAACACTCATATTGCTTAGTTTATACACCATTAGTTCACAACAGAACAAAATTGAAAAATTGTGCAGTAACTGTTGATATAGAACACATTTATCCACAATAAGTCTATTAATGACTTTGATTTTTTGATAGGTTGAGAACTATTGCCTTCAAAGCATTATCTAGCTTAGTTTACTTACTTCCATGAAGCTTACTTATGTCTATGAAGCTTACTTACGCCTATCAGGCTTACGTCTATGAAGCTTACTTACACTTGGTTGTAATTAATATTTTCTAGCGGGACTTAATAAATGTCTTGGTCTAAACATAGGGGCTTACTTGAGAAGGGGGCTAAACAGAGAATTGACAATACACCTTTATCAGTCAGGTAACTTATCCCCATTATTGAAACCCTTTCATAGTTCCTTTGCAGATTTGAAAGAAATATGTACTTAACAAATTTCATTTTAATGATTTACCAAGCAACATTGCACTAAAAAATCCACAAAATTCCAAGCTTGTGAAAAGTGAACCGCGTTATAGCAAGGGACCACTTTATGTATGCATAAATGCATTTATGCTTGCTCAATGCTACTGGCATTGACTAGTTACACAAGAAGGTTAATTCTGTCTTCAAAATATCTATCAAATTTGCAATGCAACAGTGATAGTGTGTATGGATGAATCAAGGCTTTCAATGGAAGTTGCCAGAGCAATCACAAGCACCTCCACACTCCCCTGGAACATTTTACTGGCTCTGCAGGTCAAGCACCTTCCCTATCTACTAATGGTAAAATGATGAAGCAGGCTTGCCCTTTCCTGGGTTCATAAAAATAAACCATAAACAACATCTTAATATAGACTAATCAAATAAGAAACTATACAAGATCACAGCCATGAGCATCAAGGCCAAGGGCAGGGGGGACATGGCCCCCAAATTTTATGAAATTTTTTAATTATCACAAATCAATGCTTTATCTGAAAATTTTCAGACTTTTTCTGCTAGTAAAGACAAAGGTTCTCCTGATCATTTATCAAAGAGAGGCCTGGGTGAATGTATATATGCTGGCATGCATATATGTACTCTTGGGTACATAATTGCCATCAACACTGCTAATTTTCAAAAAACTCCCAACTGCTTTCATTCCATCTCTCCTGACACATAAAAATGTGACATTTGGCTCCATATTGTTGCATAAACTTCAATGAATCAGAATCAATCTAGCCATTTCAAGCACATTTAACACTCAGTATCCATTTCTTCATATCATGCAATGAGAAGTGACAGCAAATGCTATGCTAAGTGTGCTAGCAACACTTCAAACTTATATTAGATTCTGTGCTTACTCAAAAACTATTCGATGCCCACTAATCCTTTTCTGATCCTCCTGCATATTTTTGACCACCCTAGGTTATCTGGTTTTGTGGCACAGTCCATACTCCTGTGTATTCTAGCTATGGCAATTATTTACCCAAGAGTATGCATTTATGAATATACATGTAATAACATCTAAAGGCATTCAGTAAAAAATACCAGCTCTTTTTGGTCCAAGGCGTCTTGGCACAACTCTGTCTGTCAATCCAGGAATATCTTGTTCACCCTTCTTCATTATGGCAAGGTTGAGAACACTTAAGTTGGAATCTACTATACAGCCACGAACTGACTTTCTCTTCCTTTCTCCCTTTCTTCGTGGTCTGTAACAAGAATGACCTTTCTTTAACAGTAGCTTTACTCTGTTATTAGTCATGACACCTTGCTTCATGGGGAATCCTTGTTTGTCATTTCCACCTGTGATGCGCACAATGTATCCTTTCCACTCTTCACCAAGACATTCAGCACTTACTTCTTGTGCCATGCGCTTTTCATAGAAGTTTCTTAACTTCAATTCATCTTCCACTTCAATGAGTTTTTGAGACCCATTTGCTGGGTAAGCTATATTCAGCTAAAGATGAAACAAAGCAAACTAAATGTGGGAAACACAAAATATGATAAAAGACTTTGACCACAATAGTACAAAATTGATTATACAAGGGTTCAACAGTGAACATAAATTCACTTTCTCTTAAGTTCTTGTGAAATTACCATAAAATGTGTAGTACAATTAAAACAAAATAGCAGACTGCAAAACTACTGGGCCACAACTCAGACTGACCAACTACTAAAATGAAATATGATATATGCACAACAGCCACTAACTCCAACTACAAGGAACCACAGTGCTGCCACTGGGCCAAAAAAAATTCCTAAGCCAAAACTCTCAGAGTTAATCAGCAGTATACAGATTAGATTGATTCTGGTATACAGCAGAAGCCCGCATAAAGAGCCTATTTTTATAAGAACCTTGAGGCTGAAATTTCAGTGTTTTAACCTCCTAAATAAAAACCCCAAAAAGGCTGAAATGGAGATGGTTCTTATATAATGGATTTCATGCTGTTTGGCTTCAAAATTCATGGGTAGAAAATTTCATAGGCTGGAATAAGTATACAAATACACTTATTAAGAACCTGTCCAGGCTGGTCAGGAAAAACCTAGGTTCTTTCATTCGGTTTTCTACTGTAGTGATGCACACAATCTCATCAGGCTTGGTAAATTCCACAATGACAGACGTGGAGGTGGTATGCTATCTGCAATAACGTCTGAACTACTTAGCACAGTGAAGGTCAAATAGTTCGCCGCAATACTTATTATCCTATTTATACTTAATATCAGAAAATCAGACGCTATGAAATCATTATTACACACATTATCAGAAATGAGAGGCATCAAAATTTATATCTTAAAAAATCTCAGCAATCAAGCAATAAATAATGACTCATTATATATATATAAAACAAATAGTCATTTATAGGAACTGTGCTTGGGATTATTTTATAAAAGAAAGCAATACTTTATTATGATTACCTTCATATTGCTGGCTTACAATATGTTCTCAAGTAGAACTTTTAAGAGAAAGGCCCTATAATGCCATAGCGCATGTGTAGGACAGGGCGAGCCATCAATGCGAGGCTGTCAGCTAGTAGAGGTTTATGAAAATGGAGGCATCTAAACCACCAAATGCCATGCAAAATTGTGGATAATTTTAGAAATATTAAGAAGGGTAAAGAGGAATGTTGCACGAGCTACTCCTTGCGTTATCTGGAACTGCTGGTGCTATTTTTAAGGCAAAGGATCATAATAATGAATTGGAAGTACGCTCCTATGTCAACTGTTTTTACATCACTATTTCGAATGCCTGTTAAAGGAGCAACATCAGCCTTTATCCTCACCTTGGGGAGGAATTTATGCAGAAAATAGCATAGCAAAAATTTTTCATTTTTTGTTGAATATGTAAACTTTCTGACAATGTCTCTATAGAATACTACAAAATAAGGTGTTCATGAGCTCGTGAGGAAAGCAATGCAATATCTATTCAGATATGTTTCCTTTTAGATTGTGAAAGAACTTCCATTTGTGCATCCAAGTGAAATAGAGCAACTGAAGTCAATATGTAAACTCGGCTCCTACTTCAGGCATTTTACGAAATTTATCAGAAAGCATAGTGTTAACCTTCATTCAGTTAGAAAGTTTACAAATACAGGTAATATTTGCCTCTGAAATATATGGGCGTAAATTTCATTGCTTTTCTAAATACATGATTTAACTTTTCATTTTTTGTTATCAATAGACTTTGATGTAGCTAGGAAGATTTCTATAAGAGAGAAAATTGGAAATAACAATAGACAAATTTTTTATCTACCTATACAGCCAAGCTTGTGGAATCACCTTTGACTCATTTCCTTAGCAGGGCTTTCAATAATGCTCAGAATGAGCAGCTGATCATAAATAGTAGGGGATTGTGCCCCATAGAGGGTTACCAATTATTTGCACTTTCTTATGTTACTTGAAGTCAAAGAAGACAACAGTTTAGGCAGAAGTAACTGGCAATATATCACAGGTAGTTGCCTTCTGTTGAAGCCTCTGCTAAGTAGGCAAGAAGAGAAAGTTGTACTAGTATTTTATCATTTATTTTAAAGAATTCAAACTTTGATACCTTTCTCTAATGTCTTGATTACTTTTGTGATGTTGTCCTTATTACTTGATTAATCTTAAGATTTACTTTTTTAGCTGTTTGTGAGAAAGAACAAGATAATGGGCTCTATATTCAGGCATTTTCTAGAGGCCTTGAACAAGTTTTAGAACCATATCAACAAACTTTGGTGAAATTAGAAGCTGAAGTAAGTATAGCTCATTGATGTATTTTTGCAGTAGCTTCAAGTTTTGTGCAATGTACTTACACTTTCATTTAAGAGTTGTGTTATTTTCTAATGAACTGCCTTTTTGTCTTTTTATCTATTTACTTGCTGTATTTCCTGTTATGATTGCTTCCCACCAATAAACACTACTCTCTAAAGAACACCATATTTCTGGACAAACATTGTAAAGAAAATCACCCTCTAGCACACATCCCCCTCTAATAAGCCATGTTAAACATTCATATCGTAAACAAGGGTTGGGATGGAGACAGTGATATTGATATTCTTAGATATTTTTCATACTGTGGATACATATTTTTGAATGTTAACACATTTCTCACACAGTCCTTTTTGTGCTTATTTAAGAGAGGAAAACATTACGTAAAGCTTCATTTTTCAGTTTGTAATAAATGCCACTTTCTAATCAAGGCCACATCATAAAGTTCGTTTTTTATGAGTGCTGTGGCCTTCTTTAGGGGAAAGATGGTATATAATTCAAATAAATTCAAAATTATTTTACTATTTAAGACCTAAAATATTAGTTGATTGTGCATTTATTGTGGGACTAGTAGATGTATTGTAGGAGTAGCCTACTTGGCTGCTAATTATTAAGCAGATATCATGACATATGTATGGGGTTTTTTTCTCTTGACAGAGTTTTAGTTCTTAATTGACTTAGAATTTTATTTTGATTTATATTTATAGGTGCTTAGAGATCCTAAAGTGCCATTGTCACACATCTACTGTGCTTTGGAAGCTGTAAGTTTTATTTTCAACTCCACCTCTTAAATGTCATACTAACAAAAGGTGTCTATTGATATATGCTAGTGCAAGAACACTGCACATAAATTAAGTTGCTGTCTCTGCATTTGCAATATTTGTATATAATTGTAGCTTTTGTTAATAGTCTGGAAATGATGTAAAGGTGGTGAAGAGATACTCCAAAAGATAACTTTTGTTTAGTATTTTGCATACTATGCTATAAGAATTCCTTTTAGTATTTGTATTTATATTTTGCGACATATTCTAACCATTTTTTATTGAATGCAGAATCATTTCCTTTTTCCAATACTCTCTGAAATATTGGAGACAGTTGAAACTAAAAAGGTAATGTAAATCTCCATGTGCCTTTTCTGCTTTTAATAGCCATTGGAAGCTATCTAAATTTGATATTTAATTCATTAATAAACTATTTAGACACATATCCTAGTTTTTAAACTTTTTTGTATTTGTTGACTAATGCTTTTGCTCCTGTTATGATTATATTGGATGATCTTTGAGCACATACCCTAAATGAATGACATCCATATTTTTAAGTCTTGATAGGACTGGCAATGTCTTCCCTTCATGATCAAGGAGTTCTTAATTTAATTGTTTAAATCTTTTTGTCACTTCACATTTTGTAGGTTCATGGATGTCAGATTCTTGACCTTATATACAAACACTGTTACTGTGGTATTTCAGAT
>OLMO02000294.1:8067600-8078787 GCA_900291935.2 Cassiopea xamachana | reverse complement strand
TGTAAAAGATGCCTTAGAAAAGTATTATATTTTCTACTTTATTACTGGATGATTTCTTTCATGGAAATTTTATTAGTAGTTTTATCTAGTGCAAATTTTCAACCACCATTTTCAAGCTCTTTTTTCATGAAAGCTTCATTATATCATGCAAATTCAGCTTCAATGTTACAATTTAATATGTATTAATTTGTATTTTATATTTCATTTTGTTTGATCTCATTCCTATTATTCACCCAACTAATTTCTTACCTGTGCTAGATACACATCATCCTTCCTTCTTGTGCACCCTTCTTTTTGTAATCAATTTTCAAGTCAGCCAAAACTAAGTTCTCTTCCACTTTAATTTAGATTAACTTGTGTACAACACAAACTGGGGAGTTGTTTGTGTCATACAGACCATTGCAGAGTGACTTAATGTGAATTTCCAATCAGCTGATTTGATTTCATATCTAATGCTAGGATACTGCACACTTGCCACTCTGTGTTATTCAAGCAGCTCAGTGCATGGATGTTGCATGGGATGTTATTAGATGAGTATAATGAATTCTTCATTTCAACCGAACCAGCTAAAGTTGATGATACTGGCAGTAGAGAAGTTGCACAACAGGTTCAGAGTCAGAGAAGTGTGATTATAAGAGGCATTACAGGGAAGGAACTTGACAAAGTGCGAGTAAGTAAACATATCCACAACCAATACCTCACAACATTGTCAGCCTTGAATAGGGATTTATGAATACCATCAGACAAAGATTCCAAAGCTTTAACTACTAAATACTACTTCAAAAGTTTATTATTTGATTTACATTTAGTCTGTCATTGGCTAGTTTGACCCTTTTTCCATTTCCAATCAATATAATTAATAATTAACTAGCATAATGCTTGCTCCATTTATTTACTGCTTATTTCATGTGCTGACTCGTTCTTTCCTCTTGATATTCTTGCATTTAATAGTGGTGAGTTGCATGATCAAGCCTTCATGTTTGCACAACCCTAACCTACCCTTGGGAAATATCTAATATCTTAAGCACCAATGGAGAAATTTCTGTGAAACTTTGGAATATTGTAGAACAATAATGCTACTGTAATACTCTCAACAAAAAACTATTTTTTTCAATGGTTTCCTGATACCAATGAGTGATTGCAATAAATTCATGGAAATAGCTATGTAACACATCACATTTATCCTTATGATATAAGCATAAATGTAGAGATTTTGCCATATTGCACTTCATACAACTTATCTTTTTACAAAAATCACTTCAGGTAATGATTTACATATAATAAGGAGTTGGAGCAACTAATTTGTACATTTTTGTCAGATCTTTAGTAATTCTCATAACACACAGACATGCTTATGATTATTTGGATTTTGATTGCAATATTATCCTCAAAGCAATGAACTTCCATGCTCTCAAGTATGCATTTTCTGTTCTTTTTGTATTGCAGTCTATTTAATGTTATTTCATTCACTACTTTTTTGTCACAGATAAAACCAGATACACCTAGCTACAATGGTCTAAATTTTCTGAAATTGCCATAGCTGGAAAGGACATAAAGTCATTGAGTTCCACCTATGGCAACCCCTAACACAGTAAGCCTGCAGCAAAGAAAAGATAAGACAAAGCAAAGAGAAATATGCAAACTGTAATATCTCAAGAATCATCTAGGCATCTTGTAAATAGGGGGATGCATCATAAATATTACTACATCATATTTACATTATCTCCTGTATGTCACAGGTCTCTTTTTATAAGATGCCTGTATATATATTTACAAGTATAGTCCACCAGATCATGATTCAATTAGGGGGTACTTCCTTCCAATGAGCACTTTTCTCTTGTATGAAGGTTAATAGTTTAAGCCACATTTTAGGCCCCACATGCTAATGGTTCAAGACAAGTGTCCTCTCTAACAGGCATTCACCTATGTAGAAAGTATTTAGGACTTAACTTTTTTCCTTCAGTTCTTTTCAAGACACCTAGCATATTTTTGACTACCTAGCCAAAATTTTTGCTGCTATGTTATCATTCAAACATAATTCAAAAGCCTTTTGCTGCCATGCTCTTCATAAAGAAAATTCTTGCTTCAAGGACTTCTTGACTAATAGTAACATTATTATGTGGATTCTGTTCCTTCATCCATTCTTTTATAATAAATTTCTCTGTTTGTCCCCTTTCTTTAATGTGTACTTTTCATCATAGCAAACTTCATATATTATCAAAGTTCAGCATTTTAAAACTAGTGTTCATTTCTTTGTAGTCTGAAGAAGAGTCAATTGACTTTGACAAAGATGAAATATCAGTGGCCTTTCTTGCTCCTGAAATGCTACCAGGATATATTACCACCCGTCTTGTTGAAAAGGTTTGTGCTCCACACATACAGGCCCTTTCTATCTTGTGTTTAAATATTGATTGCAACCATTCAAGTATGGGATTCTGTGTAGACATGTGTAGAATGAAAAGTTTGTTGGGTGTAACAGAGCAGCAGTGTCTTTGATTCATTGCAGATACTTTTTATTGGCCAGTCTGTCAAGATGTTTAAAGACACAAAGCAAACCCACAAGATGTCATCTTATGATAAAGGTAAGCATAGAAGCTCTAGATGTAACCTCAGTATTAAGTACTGGGTAAACCCTGCAAGAAAAAGCATTTATACTAGATGAGTGCTTGACTACAACTGATTTCAATATGTTAATAACTCTTCTGTTTTACCCATTCTAAAAGAGTCCTTCTTCAATGTACCTCATACTAGCAGAAACAAGAATCTACTCGATGAATAGGTTTCTTGTCAACTTCAACTGAGTGGGTGTGCAATTTTTTAACCTTATTTATGAAAGTTGCAAAAATGTATTCACACTTGGAGTAGAAGCTGTGGCTATTTGTTGACATCAGTTCTCACCCTTAAGCTTCTCTTAGTAATTGATGGAATTCTTACTCTAGCTGTGTAATTTTGATAATGGTATTTTCAATTGGAAATTTTGAATGAGTACTAGCATCAACAAATTAGTATTTGACATCAAGTATCCTCACTAACTTAGTTGCTTGTTCATATTCCAGTTGACATACTCCAAGGAAAAGAAAGAGAGTTCTTAAAGGCCTTGAAATCACTTGAAGAAGAGCCTACATTATCAGTATCAAGGCTGGAGACTCAAGTTGACAAAATAAAATCCTGTGTAGCAGAGGTTTTTTAATTTCATATGGGTTCATTTGTTTTCTAACTTCAATATAAATTTGTTTCAGTTTTGAGTTATTTTCCACCAATTAAAGTTATAGTATGTGTAATCCAATAAAGGTAATTGCTATTATAGCAAATGTTATGCATTCATTTAATTTTCTTTATTCTAAGTAGCCTAATTGGATTTGTCAGGCTTGATTGACTTTTCAACACTAATTTCTCCTCCATAAAAACAAATTTCTACTTCCTTTCTTATCATTAGTTATTGCCACTGCATTATATGTAAAACAGATCTGAGTAAATTCCAATTCAAGTAACAGGAAAATAAATTGAAGTTTTGTTTTGGTCTTGTAGTAAAGATAAATTTAGTATCAATTAAATCTCCTTGTAACATTTCTTTTCTTGTTTCTAGCAACTTTGGAAGTTAGTTGTTGAAGATGGAGAGTTGCTAAAGCATTTACGGGTAACATGCCATTTGAAATGTTATCCAGCACTATGTGCCTATACAAGGCATCAGTTTTCTAAATGAACCAAGAATGTTCTGACCCCAGACAAATGTGACGTGACTTCCACATGCCTGCTTTTCCTGATGTGATATTGATACTAGAATTTATGGCATTTCAACTTTCCCTTCATCAGTACTATTGTTACATGTGATGATGTGGCTATTTCTATATACAATGCACTCTTTTGCTTCCTCTTAGGGAGCATTTGTTTGAGAAAATACAGTATCTATATATATATATATATATATATATATATATATATATATATATATATATATATATATATATATATATATATATATATATATATATATATATATATATATATATATATATATATATATATATATATATATATATATATACACACATACACACACATATGAAAGTTTATTTTTGAATTATTCTATATATACATATCCTTATTCATATATTCATGTATTTAATTTATTGTACTTTTTTCAGAATGTTAAAGAAATATTTTTACTTGGAAGAGGTGAATTGTTTCAAACATTCATGGACAGAGCTCAGAGTATTCTCAAAGCACCACCAACAGCATCACTTTCTTATGGTAAATACTGCAGCCTTTTTTTAATTTATTTTCTAAAAGAATTATGATGATTGATTATAATTATGACCATGATGATGATGATGATGAAAAAGGAATCATTTCCTCTTTAGATCTTAATTCTGCTTTTGAGCGAAGTCTACGACAGGTATGAAAGTATTTTTATTTTTGTGACTGGTTCTCATTTATACAAAATAAGCATAGCTATCAGCGATTTCTGATGACGCTTATCCTCAGGGGAGCAAATGCATGCTTCCTATGAGCGTTATTCCGCTGAATGTCAATTTACCAACCATTTTTCCCTGTAGATTTTGCTTGAGAGTGATGATTATCGTTCGTTTGTCATGGCTCTTGAGATCATTGGTTCTGATAAAGAAAAGAACCGTCAAGGTATTATTAAATTAGTTCTTTTCTATAGGCGTTTAGCTTCAATCTTTAATCAGTTGATTCTAGTTCCTATTTGTAAGTCACGCTAGCTATAAAATTGATGCACACAAGGCATTGAATGCTGCTCTTTGACCTGGCTACTCTGCAATCAGAGTGCAAATAAAGAGATCAACTACACACATAAACGTGTGCTTCGAGTACCCTATGACGATTATGAATGCTCCTTTGAAACATTACTTTCGCCCAACGGTAGCTGTTGCATTCGTGTGAGAAATTTACAGAAGCTAATGACATTTAGTAAATGTAGTCCCGTATACTTTCGTACGTATTTGAGTGCCTGTTGGAGAGGACACTTATCCTGAGCCATCGGCATGAGAGGTAGGGTGGCCAGTTCCTTTCCTCGCCGCCTTTATCTCCCCAGTGTTCCCACTGGGTACCCATTTGCTGCTGGGTGAACAGTGAGTGAGCATTCAGTCAGGGCATCGAGTCGGGCTCGAACCTTAGACCTTCCGCATGGGAGGCATGCGCTCTAACCACTATGCTACCTCGCTAATTAGTGACGTTTTCAAGGCAATAAATAATTTTAGTCCATCGCTTTTGTAGGAATTTCATGAAATGAAGCATATGTATATTGTAATGTAGAGATAAAGTACCTTTGCAAATTACCCATATTTAGGTTTGGGCAAGAACACTGACTGTTAGGGGGAATTTCCTCCGGAATGCTTTGGATGACTTTATCTAACTTGAACGAAGACTTCACACATTCAATAGTAAGATGAACCATTGGCCTGGGAAAGCATACACATGCAGAATTTGCAGCTACATTTTTATTTATGTTATATGATATTAGGCTTTCCTTTCTACCTTGAATATAATTGGTTCGAATTAGTAATTTATTGCTTCTGCAAATATGGATGGTATGACATATGCTGAGATACCCCTAGTGTGAAAGGGTCACTTCGTTCATTCATCATCATTTCACCTTTTTATAGACGGTGGCCCATTCAGCTTGCAAGAGGCCGTCTATTTACAAAGTAAAAGCTAAAATCTTACGAAAAAAATGAAAGAAAAATGTACATATTATAAAACTAGATATATAAAACAACTATCTAAAAATATGACTTAAAGGATGCCAGAGATAATGCACGTTTAGCACCAGCTGAGATGTTCATTCCACGATTTTGCTCATCTGAAAGAGTATCCTTTTTGCCCATTATTAATTATTTCAAATGGCAACTTCAAATCCTTGTTTTCTTCTAGGAGCAAGTTTTTTTTAAATACCAGAAATGCGTATTGCAATAAAGTGACAGTACTCACTGTGCCATGATTTCCTCTTTTCCCTCAGGAGATGAAACCAATGGGTGGGATAGTATCTTCGTGCGCTATGAGGCGCCATGGCCTCTGCATCTGTTGTTCACTAATTCTGTCATCAAAAAGTGAGTAAATCTTTCAGAATAATTAAAACCGTTTGAATGCATTAGAAGTTATTCCAGGCTGATTTTTCTTCTTTGATGTTCGTTTTCTAATGTAGGGTTTTTTATTTCATCTAGATATAACACAATTTTTCGGTTCTTGTTTGGAGTCAAGAGAACTCAACTTGACTTGCAAGGTTTATGGGCAATGCAAATGGTGCGAAAAAGATCAGGGGACAACAAGGGTGTGGGAACAACAGCAACTTGGGGTTTAAGGCGGCAAATGGCATTTCTTGTTGATAACCTTCAATATTATTTACAGGTGAACGACTCTAGATGCATGTATTTATTTCATTTTAAGAGGATTTAGCTGACCGCTGAATCTTAACTGCACTTTTGAATATCAATTTCCATTTAGAGTGTAATGTACTGAGTCAATAGCGAATATATTAATTTGCTGTACTTATCATTTCATAATGGCCTTCCCATGTGCAATTCTCTCCCCCGTATCATACAGTTCTTTTGTTCTGTTATCTACTATCACATTTTATTATCTCGCGCTTTCAGCAATGGAATATCAATTCAGTTTGTAAAGTTGACTTAGCCTATCTTAAACAATGTGTTATATACTGTTCCCAAGAATATTTTCATTTTTCTTATGAAAATATATGAAGGGATTGTTATTTTGGGAATGTTCGAAGCGTATATATTTAAATGTTCACAAATAGCCCATTTCTCATAAATCGTTTGGTTAGTGTAATAGTTAATTTGATATACCTTTTATTTCGTATATCTTTACATTGTGTTTAGGTTGATGTCCTTGAAGCCCAATTCTCGGAGTTGATAAAGAAGGTTAAAGAAACACGCGATTTTGAAAGCATACAATTAGCCCATGAGCGTTTTTTAGCAAAGTTGCATTCCCAGTGCTTTATTGCAATGAAACCTGTGAGTTCATTAGAATTTCTAAAAGTAGTATTATTTACAGATTCAATGAAATATACATCTCTTTGGACTTTATATACAGTTTTCTACAACCTCTGTTGCCTAAGCTTGCAGCATTTTTGCAGTAGCTTTCTGGCGACTGCCTTTAGCTTTACCTCGTTGCATATACTGAGCGTCGCTTATAGCATCTTGCTCAAGGAAATAAGAGCTAAAATTGGCTACAGCAAAATGTAAAGATGGAAGGAGTCTCGACTTACCCCCGACAGGTTAAAAAATATAATTATAAAGCTCTAAATAACTCACCATGCATCCACTAGATCTTAGGAAATCAAGGACAACTGATATTGAATAACCACCTGATCCGCATCGATTACATCTTGCCGCTTATTTCCCCGCTCTGCAACGTGTTTCTGTTGCCTTTGTCAAGGGTCAAACAGAGGAGAAACATTTAAAAGGATCAACCTTATTGAAGTTCGTTTGTAATGACATCGCAAGCTCTATGTGTTGCATTTGTTATATCTGAAAACATAGTCCATTCCATTGCATTACCGAAGGAAAGCGCCTTTCAAGCATGGCATGATGACGAGTAAGTCAGTCTTTGTGCTGGTATGAAATGGAAAGGGGAATGCAAATCCACTAAAAGCGAAATTTTTGTACAACGGTAGTAATGTTCAAAGCATTGAAATCCTATTTGTCCTCTGTAGTTGCTTTGCTAACGAAGATTTTTCGTTTGAAACCTCGCTGTTTGAAAACATGCTTTGGAATTAGATTGGCCTAGACTAGAATATAGCAACTCTATAGAAATTCATATGTTAAGGTTGCGTGAGGGTGGTCACAAGAGACACGGATCAACGCCTCCCTTTTCTACTTAATACCCAATGCTGTGAATTCTATTTTCTTTTCTGAAGGTTTTCAATACACTGGGAGAAGTTCTAAAGATTTGCAGAGTTTTTAGTGAGGTGATCGCAATGAACGCAGATAAATGGACAGAAAGAGAGCAATTGCGTTCAGAAGAGCTAGGAAGGGTATGTTGACTCATTGCCTTGTCTAATTCTATCAACAAAAAGCTGAAGCTTTATGATTATACTTGCTAGAAAACGGTTGTTCAATTTTTTTCCGCATAAAAACTACTCTGTTAGCCACAGAGACATTGGTCATCTTTTGCTGGCTATTTAATGTAATATTTCACTCAACTGTTATTCTGTGGAATCAGCAAACATTTTGCTTGTGGTAAACCATTCTGATGATATTTCCTATTTTTCAGGCATTTGAACAACATTCTTCGCTGCTCTTCAAATTTCTATCAAGTGTTCGCAGTCACCAAATCTCCCCACATTTGGGGCAGCTACTCCTGAGGATTGACTTCAATCAATTCTTTTCAACAAGCAGTTCTTTGGCAAGAAAATAAACGACAGTATTGTTTGCTAATTTATGATAAGGAGTTTTCTCGCAATTTTGTTTGGTCTCACTACAAATCTATGTCCCTCAAATCCAGTTAAATCGTATGTAATTCACCCCTTAATTAGTTACAGGAAAATCAATGGATATATCTGAGATAAAGGTAGATGTTTTACTGCAAATAATAACGCAAGTACCTGCAAATTGCTTGCTTTGACTTACTGTTGGCTAATAGACAATGCTATCCTCGGATTTTCCGTTGATTCTTCTACCAAAGCTGCGTATGTTTAGACTATGTTAATCTGCAACAATTCTACTGACAAGAAGTCTTGTGTTTGCCAAATGTAGTTGTGAACAACAACAGTTATCTTCTTGAAAAATATATTGGAAAACTGAGAATTTATTTAACGTGCAAATTTACCTTGTCGTGTTTTACATATCATCGTATATAGAATACGTTATTGTAGCATTTTGTTTCAATGGGCAATATGTCAAACTATTTTTTTTTCTATTTTGTTATATAAGTCAGTTGATAAACTGTTGAAGGATATATTTTCTAATATATGAAATGAACTACGTTATCTGCATTTGCAACTTCAACTAAATGTTTATTATGAATTTTAAATTAATCAGTCATAAACTCATTGATTAACTGCTTCGGTTATAGATAGGACACATGCCATGTTAATTCTCACTAGCACTACTTTTATCTTTCGCACTGAACATAGTTTTGTGCAACCCTCTTGATATGCTGCAAAAGCCATCCTTTCACTTTTATGTCATTGCCTCAGAACTTGATTTTCATATTATTTATACTTCTGTTATGAAATCTACTAAACTATATCTTTTGCTACTCTTCGATGTTCTCTTTTCTTTCTCTGGTATTGAATTGTACATTTCACGAGAAATTTCAGCTTTTCTATGAGCAGAATATTGCCTCTGATTTGAATCAGAAAGAGTATCATCATCTGTAGCTTTTGGAGAATAGTCTTTCTCATCTTGTTGTGGTTTTCGTTCCCTTGTCGGCTCTGGTGTGTATCTAATTATATCTGAAGCTAGGACATTTGTAACATTTGCAATAGCCATGGATGTTTTAGAGAACTCTATCTTCCTAGAAGGATCTGTTGACTCAGAAAAAATGTCATCACGACTACCAGATACGGGAGCGTTTGCTGACATAAGTCTCCCTTCTGTTCTCTTAGAGTGTGGATTACCTTTAATACCATTCATGCCTAAATTATAGGGCTCAGATAGTCTTTTATTTGGCCTTCGAGCAACTAGATTAGAATGTTTCTCATTTTCAAACCCGCCTTTCTTTCCATTCATCGAAACATATTCTTCTTCATTTTCACTTTCGAATTGCCCAAAATTTGTCTGGGTTTCGCTAAATGCACGCCTCGTTCTGGGAGACTGACTTCTTTCTGAATCCGAACTTGATATTGAAGGTCCTGCTGAATGTTCTGGCAAGGCCAAAGGTCCTCGTTTACTTATGTCTAGCGTCGATCCTTGGAATTGATAAAATGGTACATCATAAATACTGCCACTATCACTGTCACTTTTCTGTGATGTCCTATGTATCGCTACATATATTTCAGAGTTTTGGGGGTGAACCCATTGATAAACCTCTTTGGGAACATCTATTCCTCTGCATTTACGGCAAACCATAAACTTGTTAAGTTTCTCGATTTTTTTGCTTGAAATAGTGTTTGGAACTGGAGCTTGCGTGGTGAATAATTTTTTCTCTGAAAACGAAAAACGTATTACAATAACTTTCCTACAATTCGTAAAACCTGCTACATTTTGGTGCCAAACAGTAGGGGGTATAAAAGAGGGGGCTAGCATGTTTGTTAAAAAGGCATATGTTAGAGGGGTTGTTAATAGATGGGGTCAATAGTCAGCATGGGGAGAAGACCCAAACATCAAACTTTTGGAATCATTACAAATAGTTATTGTCATTGTATGGGGGGTTGAGTTTTTCAAAATTGCTTAATTAGGGGATGGTGTTTAATAAATGGAACTAGGTAGTGAAACTTTCAAAAAAATCTCTACTATTCGGTACCAGAGTATGCAATTCAAAATATCGATACATCTATATTTACATTCAAAGCCGAGATTAGATGTAGAGAGACCTCTATCAGGAAAGGGGGGAGAAAGCGGTTACGGAGCGAGAGGAAATGGTGAACGAACCTACCCAGGTGATACAATAACCGTGGGTAAAATGACAATAATCATCTTCATGGATAAATTCACCATTGTACACTCTGCCCCAATTACACTTTTTCAAGGTGTAACCATGCATCTAGCTCAGAATCAAAGCATAACTTGAAGACATAGATATGACCTATGAAAATGAATAATATGGGATGCATATACACAACATTTCTGCAAGACAATTTAGCTCATGATTCTCTCATCAGAAGATAAGGGATTTGCATTCTAACCAGGATATAAAGTTATTCTGATTCTTGGTCGCCTAATAATTGTGTGAAACTAAGTGCTCGATGAATTCGTCTGAACATGAGCGAAAAGAAGCGCAAACTTTTGAGCTTTCATAACCAGGATGGCTCTCCAATGGGATGGTTCGCCCTTAAATTGGTTCCCCTATAATTAAACTAAGCAATACCTGTCGTATAACAGTTGCTATCAGCGACGTCTGTTATCATCTCCCTAAATATAATGTGAATTAAGTTAAGTTCTCTTCGAATTAACTTATATGTATCATATTATGTGTGCATGCATGTGTGTGTTTAGATAAATACATATATATACATAAACATATATGTAATATATATATATATAT